>BLKR01015793.1:0-50042 GCA_011170035.1 Teleogryllus occipitalis | reverse complement strand
GTTCTTCTGAGTACCGCTTTTTGTTATAACGATGAGTGTATGTATAGTTGCATTTGAAGGAAACAAAGTTACCTCAGAATTTCGTAAAATACAATTGGTAAAATGGAAATGAATATATGAATAAACTATTTCTGTGAAAACTGCATTGCAATAACTTCAACCGTTCAAAAATTACAGGAGGTGCTAAAGTTATGTGACACACACACACACACACACACACACACACACACACACATATGTGCGTGTGTCTGTGTGTGTGTGTATGTGTAAAATTCCCTGTTTCTTCAGCACCTTTTCCCTTCCTTTTGGTTTCTGACAATGTGATGTTATTCAGACCATACTTGTTGACTTCCTTAATTATTTCATCAGTTCTTGAAAGTTCCATGTTCCGAGTGTCCAGTTCTTTTCCTTACCAAAAGTCGTCCATTTTGTCTGTTTGGTTTTGAAATTGTGTTGAGAAAGTTTGCAATTTTTGTTTTTTCTGAGTGATCGGGTGCAGGTTCAACGCCTCAACCCCCGTACCCGAAGGATCCGGATTCTTCGAAGTTGTCCTTTCCCCAGGGAGGCTGGTTTCACCGCACTTACAGAGGCCCCACTTCCCTTCGGTTTTCTGTCAGAGGTTTCCTCCCCTTAGTCCGAGTGTTTTAGGCGCTCGAATCTCGCCCTCGCCCATCTCTCATTAGCTACTCTCTGAGCTTTCGCCGCAGAGTACCCAGGAGCCACCACGTGGAGAAGAGAGACTCCACTTGCTGACTGCACTCCGCTCTTGACCGGTTTCTCAAACCCTATTCTGACGGAGAACCCCATGACAGGAGAGCATCTCTGGTATGTAATGATATAGGCCTATGAGCAAGAGTCTCTCCCATCAAGACTAGTCAGCTTTGCCCCCCTCCCCATTTTAGATAACAATCAATAATTGTTCTACGTATTTAGGTTCACAAAAGCTTCAAATTCTTGCTTATGTCATAGCTAACATCTAATTGGGTTAAGTGATCGTTCTTTAGCATTTGGAATTTGATCCTTGATGTAATAGGAAATACTCAATTACATTTGACTTCCCCACAATTGCATAGATGTGAGAGCATTGAATTGAATAATGCATGTATTAGGTTTCAACACGACACAGTTACAAAGCTTTGCTTAAAGGGAAGTTTAAATGTCGTACTCACTGGTTGCTCTCTCAATCAGAGAAAAAATCTCTGATTTTCATATATTGAAAAACGCGTTCTAAAGCAATTACTGCGTTATGATATACAATATACTATCCGAAAATATGTGTATATCCTCCACAAATTTAACAATACAATAATAAGTTATAATACATAATTTATTCTTTAATGAATTTTTTATTTTCATAAGTTTAAGGGGAGTATGTAGTGCCTATTCTGGTAATGTTAAAACTTCGAACTACCGCTACACTTTTCTCAAGAAGAATGGAAGTTACATCTTTGATATTTTACAGCAGTTTTGTTTGATGATTTTTCAATATGGTAGGCATTTTTTGCATTAATGCTTTTCATTTAAACGTTAGAATTTTTTTCAACAAGTGCATTTCGTACTATAGAAATGAATTTCTAATTATTTTAGTTTTCAAGGGTTATTTTACATAAAAACGAGTCTAATGTCAAGAGCACATTGAGTTGTGTACGATTTTTTTAGAAATGTTATCTTAAGAATTTTTGTGATAAATGCACTAATGTTCACTGGAAATAAATTTGGGGATAACGGGCCTTCAACGTAAACAGTGAAACCTACCAACCTCTACAATAAGATAGAAGCCTTCTTTGATATAATCTGTTTCCCCCTTCTTTTTTCTTTTTGAAGTGTCTCTTCTTCTTTCTTGCATGTTTGCTAAGATCTTCCACTGCTTTATCAGCTTTTCCCTCTCGTTTTAACTCATAATTGCAAGAGTATCTTTATAAATAGATGCGCGTTGACGTACACCATGCCAGAGGGCGTGGCAAATTTAAATACCGGAGAAAAAAGGCATTTAACTTTGATATACCGCCAAACGATGACTACAACTATATTCAGCGCACTTTCAAGAAACCAAAACTGGAAATTTAAAAAAAAAAATCCTAAATATTCCACCACATACTACCCTTAAACATGTTAATGGGATCAAATAAGAATTAAGAATATTTAATTATTCAAAATGTATCATATTTTATCCAAACAAAATTGAAATTCAATTTTTAATTAAATTTGTTCGGTTGTCTTGAATACACACATGAGAATTTATTTTGTAACTACCTGAAGTGCCTTCGTTGCCGGGTATTTATTAATCATAATTACCTGGCCTGCCCTGTCCCTTCACAACCATGCCAAGATTATTAGGAACATCGTTGCTAGGGGCAGCTGTAAATGGATGAATTGTTGCATACACTCGCAAACGTTCAGTAACAATTTTGAAAAAAAATTATTTCTTCCTGTTCAATTTTTACAAATTTTCTGGGTTTTGAAAGAAAGATATATTACATACCTTTTTTGCCAAGATGCCAGCAATTTACATACTAGGTATGACATTTTTTACCTATAGTTGAATAACTACTAAGTATAAAAAATATATAATTTAAATTAAATAAAATATTGATTTTCAATTACTCTGAAAATAATTGTGCTACTGAAATGAATTAAAATGCATTTAGTAGAAAATTTAATGGGGTTTCAGAAACATTTAATTCATTTTGGTCAATTTTACCACTGTTTAAAGATATCTGCGAAAAACGGAAAGAGTTCACTCTTAAATTTTGCACGAAGGGATGGGAAAGGGAATTAGTAAATTTTACACAATTTCATTCAGACTGTAACTTTGCTCTTGTGGAGATCACGTGTACAAAATTTCTTGAATATCAGAATAAAAGTGTATTTGTATGAAAAAAACATTCAATCCAAATTTTTTCTGTATACAAGAGAAATAAAGATTTTTAAACAAGTAGTCTACATTATGCTCGACAAAAACCACATTATTTTTCACTGAAAATCGCGTGGAAATCGGTTCAGTCTTTCCAGAGATTACCCCGGAAAGACAGAAAGACCCATATCGCGAAATATTTGAATTAGTTTTTATGTCATCTAAATAAAAGAAATTTTAAAACAACAGTTATTTTTAAATCACAAACAGATACTACAATTTTATTTTGTAGATTAAATTCGTGGTCAACAATTTTGAAATTAAATTTAAAAGAAGAATTCTTTTGGCTTCGAATCTGGCAAATTCTTTAGTTCTGTCGCAGACTAGTATTACTGTAGGATCCCATCTTGTCTTGTTGTCCAATATTAATATATTGAACGAAATGTGTAAAAATATTTTACTTTCTCCAACATCCACAGTAGGAGGTCATACCCCTTGTGTATATTTTTACTTTCTCTTAGATACAATATAGAGAAAGTTATGAAAACAAAAAGTTCATTGTCAAGGTGATAATTTTTCCCAAAGAATGGAGACGTCTTTGAGAAACAACTTTTTAGATATTTTTGGAAAATAGTAACTATTTTTCTTAAACTTACTCAGAAACTATCAATATTTTGAAAAGGTTCTACAGTAATCATTAAAATGATAAAATTGAAGTATAAATTATATTAAAAAGAAGTCATTATCTTGAAATCTAAAAGTGTGGGACAGGTTGAAAAGTTTAAATTCTGTGATTTCTAACATCAAATGAAATATTCAAATGAAAACCTTAAAAACCCCATAGAATTTCCAAAAGTTATACAATTTTTTCAGTAGTTTCCAGTAGTGGTTCTTGAGATTCAGAAAGTGACCTGCTGCTGGCACAGTGATTCTAAAACGCAGGAGAAGGATGCAGCAAGATGGCTGCTCTCCTATCGACATGCACCGCGACAGAGCAGCGATTTGTGATGCGATTTTGGGAAGTGAAGGTGTGAAACCAATAGACATTCATCGCAGAATGAGAACGCGCACTACGGTTAGTCGTTGTTGCTGCAGCAAGTGTAGAGTAGAAAGTTTAAACGGGATGTAACGTGTGTGCAGACTCACCACGATCGTTTCGTTGATGCCTGTTAAGTCGTTTCCTCGACGAATGTGATGTATTTCTGGGGAAAATTGTTACTGGCGATGAAACCTGGGTGCACTATCGCCAACCAGAAACGAAAAGGTCATGCACGGAATGGCACCACAGCTCATCGCCAAAATGAAAGAAACTCCGCACTGAACGTACTGCTGTGAAGGTCATGCTCATTCTTTTCTGGAATGGAAAAGAAGTGATTTTGAGAAATTACATGGGAAAGGGAGTGACAGAGATGCAGGTGTCATTCATATTTAGATGCTGACAAATCACATTCGACCTGCAATCAGGAGTAAACGACGAGGACTTCTGACGTTCGGAGCATTGTCACAGGATGACAAGGCCCGACCGCCTAAAGCCTGTTTGACAGTTCTGACTATACGGAATATCAAACATGAATGTCTTATTTATCCACTTTATTCATCAGACTTCGCTCCTAATGATTTTCATGTGTTCGGTGCACCCAAAGAGGTATTGGAAGACAAGCATTTCAGAAGTGACGAAGAGGCGAAAACCGCGCGCACAACTGGCTACAGATAGGACCAATATATTTCTTTCAACGTGTTATCTATGCCCTTCCAAAGTATTGGAACAGTTGTACTGAATGTCTGGGAGACTATGTAAAAAAATGATGATATAAGTTGTTCCTCATTGTTACAATATAAAACCTACCTCGCAGTTGATGTGACTATAAATAATTTTTTTTAAATATATAAAACCTATTGCTAAAAATTTGCTAAAAATATAAAACTAAAAATAAAACAAATTAACAAATATGTATAACTGACTTAAAAATGAAAAATAAAATTTACATAAAAGTGACAATTTGATGCGTCTTTCATTTCCATAATAATTCATAAAATACTTCTTCCATTAAATTACTGTATGATATTGTTATTTCGTATCCCATAACTACTGGTGATAGATCTGCAACTCTTAGAAACGTCTCATATGGTCCCGCCCATTCTGATTCAGGAAAATTGTGCTCTTGGGTTTTGGTTGTGGTTTTGGAGACTATGTGTTTAATGGTATTTATAATGAAAATACATGCAAAAATGAAAAATATGACAAGTTTATAAAATAAAATAATGCAACCACCGGACACCTCCTTGTTCTGCTTACACTGTGGAAACAACGCAGCTGATCGCAAGGGTCCATTTCACCTTTCGTGCGATTGTAAAAAGTTTCTCGCTTCTGCAGAGTGTTTGTGCATTCGCCAAATTTCTTGTCCTTGTGAATAGTAGAATTAACTACAGATCGTGATATGTCTTGTACATAAGATATAATTGTTACCTGCTCTGCGAAGCTCAAACAACCTGAATTTGTTTATTTGGCAAGAATTACAAAGGAGTGACCGGTTTGTTCTTACGTAAGGTTCCAAAAATGGCCACATGTGCTTTCAACCACCGGAAGCACTATTCTCCACTTATATCTAAAAGGAGTTGCAAAGACAGTTATCGCTAAGACACATATGGCAACAGCTTTTCTCATTTTACACTTTGATTAGGAACATTATCAGAAGAGATCCCCTGCCCACCCCTCCCGCTCCCTCTGTCCCTTCTTTCCCCTACCCTTCTTCTCTCCCTCCCGCTCTCTTCCTCCCCCTCTCTCCCTCCCCCTCTCTCCCTCCCCCTCTCAACATCTCTCTCTGTCTCTTTCATACAGAAACACACACACACGTAGTACATCCCCACCATACTCCGTGCTCACGACAGAGCATACGCTTCTCTTCTCCTATTAGAAATTCGCCTTAACGCGCGAATCGAAGCGGCGCGGCGTGGGCAGGCAACATTAATTTTCATTTCGCACTTCGAAGATTTCATTGAGTCCGGCGCGCGGCCGGGGGCGTTTCTTTTCCATTTCGCCGGGTGAAAGGGGGCAGCCCGGCCAGGCCGCACCAGCCCAGCCCGGCCCCCCCCCCCCCCCCCCCCGCCCCGCCCTGCCCTGCTTCGCCCTGCCCCTCCCCGCCCCGCCCCGCCCCGCACCGCCCCGCCCCGCCCCGCCCCGCCCCGCCCCGCGCCGCCCCGCCCCGCCCCGCCCCGCCCCGCCCCGCCCCGCCCCGCCCCGCCCCGCCCCGCCCCGGGCCGCGCCGCGCCGCGCCACGCCACGAGCGTCAGAGGAGCGACCACGATTTGTGAGACCGCGCCACGGCCGCACTGGGCAGCCGAGGCGCCAGCGGCGACCCAAGCCCGGCCTTTTTAGCTCTTCAACGCTGAACGCAGCGGACAGACGCGAAATATCGCGGCGCGCACGTAAACAGCGTGAGTTATAACGCCGCCCAGTTTGCTTTTTAATTTATGCTCTGCGTTTCTTTCACATAGCGAAAATGGGGATAAATTTATACATGCGCGTTCTGGCTCTCTGTCCCGCGCTAATATATCAAGATTATGAATTTTAACCACTATCTGACTTTTTATTTGTTAGTGAGTGGCGAGGGGTATTTTTTTATTTCAAGTTACTACTGAAAAGAACCCGAGTTTGAGATTATGCCGAAGGGACTATGCATTAGAAAAAGAAAAAAAAGTGCCAGAGAGGAGGGGATGGGGAGGGAGTCCAGAAATGGTTTGCTTTGACTGGACTTGCTTGTGTTGGAGTTCACCTCTGTAAAATCTGTGTAGGGAATACGATAATGAATTACTAAAGTCTGCGTTCGGCAAAATGCACGTAGCCTCAAAGAATGGAAAGTGATATTTCATCCAGTATGGTAATGGAGAGTGATATTTCACTCAGTATGATGCGAAATTGCAGAATGCTTGAGAGATAGTATGTATTATAATCGATGAACAATAACGTAGTTTACTAATATAATTGTAACTCAACCGAGAATAAACGGCTATTACTAAATATTCTTGCAAATATATAAACAAATGATGACTGAATGTCTCTTTTATTTATACAGCTCATTGAACTTTCTACGCAATTGTATTTTCTCTTTCATTATTTTTATGGACCTAGTACAATCCATGTTAAACGTGTGTGTCTTATGCACTCATAATAATGATTCTAGGCACACTTTAACCGCACACTTAGATAACAAATGAATTATAACGAAACCGAAATTACTTCGTTTTTGATTAAATATCATTTCAGACACTATTATTATATAATTTTAGATAGTGAATTGCACAATTGCTCTCGAAGTTTAGTTCATTGATCAGCGTATTCACTTTCAGTGACGCAACCTCGTGTTCGATTCCCGATCGAACAAGATTATAATATAGATTTGTTTTTTTTTGGGGGGGGGGGGGGCAATGTACCAGTACATGTTGCAGTGAGGTGAGAAAACTCACTTCTCAGGTTGAGAAGACCAGAATACGGCGTGGGGGTGTCTTCGTGCTAACCACACGTACCCTCTGAACCCATGGCCGCGAGGCTGGGACGCTGCTGGTTGGCCCTGGCACGTACACGGGCTGTCGCGTCAAGGAAAGACAGACAGAGACATATTACTCAGTTTTAAGCCTTAAATTTCATTCATTCATTTCATTTTATTGGCCTTAATTTTGTTCCTATGTTTCAGTGAAGTCGATTTAAGACATTAATTAGCGATTCGTTATATTGTGGGGATTAACGATTTTGTTGTTGGTTTTCTTCTCAGCTGAAACGGATTTCTTTCAACCCTTGCGAAGGAGTGTACGTGTTTATGTTTGTATTTATTTAAACAGTTGATTATTATATAGTTTAGTTTAACATAAATGTTCATGTTTGGAAGGCTTAATAGCTAACATATATTAAAAGTTAAAACTGTTACAACGGTTGAGGTTACCTTGTGGGTCCTCTAGTTGGGATATAGTTCGCAGAATTTCTTCAGAAAATGTGAAAAGTTAAGTTATTTTACATTCTGAATGTATGTGATGAGTTTTTGCTGAATTTGTGAAATGATCGTGAAGGGATTTGTTATATGTTTGAGAAGAAGTTAGTAGCTAAATGATGTCATGGTCAAAAATAACCCGAAGTTAATTTTTTGTGTAGTTGTTTATTGGTGACTAACTAGGGATCATTTGAAATAATTCTGAGGAACTGGTTTTGTATTATTGTCAGTTTAGCAGATGCATGAGAGTAAGGGTCTTACTGCTTTGTGTATTGTTAATGCCGAATTCTATAGTAAGGATTTGGATATGTAAATAAATTCCTTTAGGCGAATTTGCTTGATCCCGATTTAACTAATTTCGGCGTTTATATGTTGCCTCCAATTGAGTTTTGTCCTAGGTATTTGATTGGTTTATTGGGAGGGAGACAGTTAATGAAAATGCAGGTTTTAGACACAGTTAATTGTTGCGTTGCTCAATATTAGCAGACGCAGGGGTGAGTGTGTGGTCTGAATGTGAAGTTCATGTTGGGCGTTTTGGAGGGCATAAATTAAATTTTGTATTTCGAAGACAATTGTCAGTTAGGTTAAGATATTATTGCACTTTGTTGCTGCAATCAGTGTGTGAAGGAATTTTTACTAGGAAGGTTTTACAGTACCATAACTATTGACAAACTCAAATACGCAGCCGCAACTATATTAAACATTATAATCATCTACAACCGGCTTAGTTAGCTGAGGGCATCAATTGATGTCACTGCAATGCCTGTGATAGGTTCGAGTTCAGTCGGTGGCAGGATTTTCGACACTAGTTACATACAAGCTAGGTCGTAGGTAGGTCGAATTCAACCGCTGTCTGGCGGAGAACTGTAGTATCCGGCTGCTCTGATCGATAGTTTTCCGTGATTTCTCCAATCAACACCAGGCGAATGCCGGAGCAGTATAACATAACAAACGGGCCACGGACCGCGCGCGATTTTTCATTATCCTATCCTTACCACTTACTTACACATACTTACGTGCAAAACACTGCAACACATTCCGGGAGACCAGCTCAGGGCTTGTCCCGCCTGGAAGAGTGCGCCGCTGGTGGGAGATCTCTGGTTGGGAAAAATCCCTCAAGCCGACGTATAGGTTGCCGTCTGACCTCACCATTCAGCGGGGGATGGGCGCCATCTTCTCCGGTAAAAGCATGCACTGCACTTACGGAACTAATGACCTTAGCAGATGACGCGCGCGGATTCATCAATCAATAACCAACCACATTTTATAAATTATAACTTTCTTTAGTGAAATTTTTTCTTCAGAATTAGATCTTTCATTAAGGTGACGTAAAATTTTCTTCAAAACGGTGTTTTTTGTGGTTTAGTTTTTGTGTACTTTTTAGTAAAGTGAAGGCAACTTTAAAAAGTACGTAAAGAATATTTACTCGAGAATGGCTCCAAATATTTGTTTCTTGTTTCTTTGCTCAATTAGGATCAAGTTTCATTAATAATAAGGCATAGGTCCAGATGTCTTATAAAATGAAATCTAGTCCTAAACATCAAATTTTAAAATCAATTTATTTACATTATTCCACTATCGTGCAATTTTAAACTATTTTATGACAAATTTCAAATGTTTTTCAAATACATCTTACGTTTTTATATGAACTGAGATAAGTACATATTGAAAGATAAATTGGACATCAATAAAGGAACTTGTGTAAATTAAAAATATAGATTAATCTTAATTAATTTTATCTTACTATACAACGGATATTATCTTTTATTAAATATGACCGATTCCGTAAATAAATAAACTTAAAAATTGAAAGTTTTGTAATATTTGAGTCTTTATTAATGCTTATCTCCAGAAATTCTTAAAGTTTCGTGCTTCTTACATAATGGGTTTTCCCTTCCTTTTAGAACGTGGTCCCGTCGAGGTGGGTCGGTCCACATCCTGGCGGGGGAATGCAGGGAGGGCTCTCAGGTATTCCTTTCTTCACCAGTCATCTTCCTTCTCCCATTGTTCATTCTCGTTCTTTTATACTATCCTGTCTCTTTTCTTCTTCCCTTTCTATTTCACTGGCCCTCCTTCTATGCTGAACGCCTACCCATGTGTTTGCCGTGCATGGCGACCCGTGTAGGACGGAATGTGTGTCCTGGCAGTTGAGGGGACTGTCTGTTTCCCAATTACTCTCCTTGTGCTACTTTCTTCTTGGCATCTAGGAATACGTCTTTTTTACGTATTTTGGGGAACATTCCTTGTAGGTCTCCTGTAGTTGTCCTGCTTTGGTTACGGCCTCTTCTACACGGGCGGTCGAGGGCTAACCCACTCCCGATCAATCCTGTTCCGAACTCTAGGGTGAGCGGGGGGATCCACGGTGGTACAGCGTTGTGTTATTCCCCCACTATATCCCCGTGGCAACCCTGGCACTCCGATGGAGTGTCCCCTTGTTGAGATCCGTGCTGGGTGGGGACCACGAGGATAAATCTGAAATCCTCTTCATGGATAACAAACCTTCCCCCCTCCGCCCTCTTCCGTAAGGAAGAGGAGATTTGTAGGTGAAACTGTGAGCCTAGATAGTCTCTTTTGTAAAGAGTCTGATAGACCAACGAAACCTTCTTTTCCTCGTCCTGTCGTGAAGAAACGATGGCAAAACAATGAAGAATGTAAGTTCCATCAAACTGGCCACAGAAATGGAAACATTTGGCAAGTTTCAGGCGGTGATTCGTTAGGGAAACTGCGTTCTCTTCGAATGACTGACTGACGCACTGACTGACAGATAAACAAAATCTCAGTGGAAATAGCCGGCCTCCCACCCGACCTCAAACCTCTGCAAGGGTGTGGTGAACCACGCGTCAGAAACGGAAGAAAACCTGCAAGCCTTCATTCAACCTTTCGGTTTGTCTAAAATTTACAGTAGTCAGCGAAGAGTGAATGGTGTTCTCACCCCTACCTCAACGATGATACTGACCTTCGACCGTTCATCTCTACCAAATGAAACAGTATGTAGCTTTTACAATCTCCATGTCAGGCAGTATGTACCAAACCCTCTGCGCTGCATTAAATGCCAGAGGTTTGGACATACGCAGCCCCGTTGTATGAGCGCCGAAATGTGCGTACACTGTGGAAAAGAATCGTGTAACGAATTGAACTGCTCCGCAGATCAAAGGCGCGTAAACAGTTCTGAGAAGCACCCATCGAACTCGATTCAGTGCCCCATATACTTGAAAGAAAGGGAAATCCAGAAATTTCGGGACTCTGAGAAAGTTTCCTTTCCCGAGGCACGACGTCGGTACCAGTCGCGTGACCCTATGGATACGGTTTGAAATTTCGCGGGCACCGTGGGTCTACAGCAGAAGAAATTTGTCGCATTTGTCACAGACTCTCTGGTGTCTAAAGAACTAGACATACGAACCACTCTTTAGAGACCGTGCTTTCGTGTGAACTTTGGCACTATTTCTATCACTATTTGCAACGTCTACATCCCGCTTGGATCAGTCGTGTCACAAGAAGAACTGGAAGACGTGATTTGCCGCTCTTTTCTTATTGTGGAGGACTTCAACGCTCACAATCCCGCCGGGGGTGGCACAAGGTCGTGCCCGAAAGGCAATATACATGAAAATATTATTGACAACAGAACATAATTCTCCGAAATGCTGGCGAAAGCACTCACTTTATCGTGGCTTCAACAGCTTTCTTTCCGTAGATCTGGCTCTCTGCAGTCCTTCTCTTTCTACAGTCTTTGAGGGGACTATCCTTGGCGACCTGCATGGCAGTGACCACTTCCCCATTCTGATGGACTTCGATATTCCCGACCTAAAGGTTGCCCGCCCCCCTCGTTGGCTAATCCACCGAGCAAAGTGGGAAACATTCGAGAAAGAAATACAGATATCGAAGAACTGTCCTAACGATATCGACGCCCATTTTACTGATGCCGTTTCCCATTCGGCCTCAATTACCATTTCGAAGTCGTCGGGTCGCCCACTTCTCCCTGTGCCATGGTGGAATGCCGACTGTGCCACCGCGGTGCGTGATAGGAAGCGGGCATTGGCAAAGTTTAGAAGGTTCCCAACAATGGATAATCTGATAAATTATAAAAGATCCCGAGCCAGAGCTAGATTGACCATACGGAAAAGTAAGGCTGGGTTCTGGAGAGCTTATATTTCATCACTCTCTTGCCGTACGCCCCCTAAAGTAGTGTGGCAAAAGGTCTGACAGATCGGTGGAAGACTTGCCGTCTGTCTCAGGGCTTCTGGTAAATGGCAATATTTTTAACTCTCCAGAATATATAGTCGAGAATTGGCTTCTCGCTACGTGTATATCTCCAGCTCTGTACACTATCCTCCTGGTTTTTGAAAAAACCCAAAGAAAAATGGAAAACTGCAAATTAGATTTCTCGAATCGCGTGGAGGAAGATAACAATGCACTTTTCTCTATGGATGAATTTTCCTGTGCCTTCGCTTGTGCGAAAGATTCTGCTTCAGGACTAGACCAGATACATAATCAAATGTAGAAACACCTAACTGAAAACGCTCGTTCTTTCTCCTCCGCATTTTCAACAAGATTTGGGCTGATCATTTTGTACTAATGATTTGGCGTGAAGCCATTGTTATTCCAATCCTTAAAGAAGGAAAGGACAGAACAACCCCCTCAAGTTACCGCCAGATCTCGCTCACAAGCTGTGAGTGCAAGCTTTTAGAGCGAATGGTAAGCACACATCTGGTAAGGCTCCTGGAACAAAATAATCTACTTACCTCTTCAATGTGGCTTCAGAAAGCACTGGTCAACCATGAACCGCTTAGTCACCCTTGCCACCTAGCAATATTCTTCCATATAGAGAAAGCGTATGACACCACCTGGAGGTACGGCATTCTTCGCACCTTGCACTCTTGGGGCCTTAGGGGACGGCTGCCTTTTGTTTCTAGTAGGTTTTATTTTGTCAAGATCTTTCCGCGTCCTCCTTGGTGACACGTTATTCTCACTAGTTAGAAATCGGTGTACCTCAGGGATCGATTCTGAGTGCCACTCTGTTTGCCATTGCTATCAGTAGAATTATATCAGTAATTTGTGAGCCTGTGAAGGCAACACTGTTCATTGACGACTTTGCCATTTTTGCTCCTCCAAGAGCATGCAAGTTATTGAGAGGCAGTTACAACTCGTACTCAACAAATTGCAGGAATGAAGCGATGAAACAGGATTCAAGTTCTCTACCTCAAAAACCAACTACATGCACTTCTGCAGAATTCATCACCTTCATAATCATCCTGACATTTTTCTTGGGGGTTATCAGCTTCCATTTGTTGAATCCCAAACTTTCCTTGGGATTACATTCGACAAGAGCTTAACTTGGCGAAAACACATCCGTAAATTACAGGGACGATGTGTGTCTCCTTTAAATCATCGCACTCTTACTAGTAGCTCTTGAAGCGCAAATTGCGTTTCTTTCATTTGTATAGGATCCTCATCCATGGATTATGGATGCATAGTGTATGGGTCAGCGTCTTCGCAGAAAATCAGCCCTTCGGTCATTAAATATCATACACAATGCCGGTATAAGGATCAGTACAGGCGCCTACCGCACGAGTCGCATCGAACGCCTCTTGGTCGAGATATGGAGAACCATATCTGAGCCAAAGGCGAGATATTTTGTTTGCCTTATATGGCGCGAAATTATCCACTTTGGATACTCCCTCACGTCAAGCAGTCCTCCACCCAACCCACCTGACTTCGTATGCACGTAGACAACCGTTGCCCCATCCACTAGAAATCTGTGTCCGTATGATTTTACAGAAGCTTAATACACAATTCCCCAGCCATTTGAAACCTCCCCAAAACCTAGTTTCCCCGTTGAAACTCCAACGGCCCATAATAGACCTTAGGTTGTAGAACCTCCCTAAATTCTCAACTCCCCCAGTACATTAGTAACGGAATTTCAGGCGATAAAATCTATGTATTCTGGCCATTGCTTCATGTACAACGATGGTTCCGCCCAAAATGGCAAAGTAGGATGTGCCATCTACTGCCGTAGTGCCACGCAAAGTTTTCGATTAGACTCTTCGTGCAGCGTTTATACTGCAAAGAAGTATGCGCTCTTGGAGCTGGATCGGTGTCATTAAGGAAAGTAGTGATCTGCAGCGATTCCAAAAGCTCTCTCGAATCCATCTCTTTCTTCTCGTCTTGTGACCCTCTGACAATGCACTTCCAACACCAAATCCATCTTTTATTGGTTTGCCGTTATATCTTAGTCTTTTGTTGGCTCTCTGGCCACATGGGACTAAGAGGAAACGAAATAGCTGACCAGGCCGCAACATCCACCACGAAGAAAAGAGTTAAACTTCTTTACAGTTCCCACGGAAGACACTAAGCTCTTTATAAACGCTCTATTCTCAGTGAATGGCATACAGAAAGGCAGAACTCAGATTTTAAGCTCACGAGAATCAAGAATTCCGTAAATCCTTGATCTTCCTTATCTCGTGATGCTAGGCACGAGATCATTTTAACACGTCTTCGGATCGGTCACTGCCATTTCTCCCTCGGATATCTCCTCCGCAGGTACCCACTCCCTATAGGCGAATACTGCAAAATAGATCTTACCGTGGAGCATGTTCTGTGCACTGTGGTAAGTTAAGAGACCCCCACCTAAGGCGCCACCTTGCTGGCACCCTAACAGAGATTCTTAGAAATAACGAATCTTCTCTCTGCAAGCTTTTTAGCATTTTACGAGAGGCTAACTTCTACATCCTTATCTGAAAGAAGAAGATAATGGCAATTATTTGGCTTTTAGTCTGAGATTTTAAAGTAATTAACTGGCTCTTTTCTGCGAAACCCTCTTTTATTAGGATACGTTCCTTTTCAGTTTTACTTTGCTTTCCATTTAAAATTTCAATTTTTTTATATTGGCACTGCAACATTGAGTACTGGTCTTAAAATAATTTGACACCGGCGCTAATGACCGTAGTTGTTGAAGCGCCCTTAAACTCAATTAATCAATAGAACGAGGTCACACCAAGCACGTTGACAAAGAATGAAATTCAAAGAACAAGAAGAGACCGACTTGAACAATTAATAATCCCCGCTGGTGTTGCTTTTCACGGCCTTCTTCGAATCTGTCCCAGGCAGGCGGGGGGGGGGGGCGATAGTTGTCCCAGTGCCACGCCGCGCGCCGCCGTGCCGGCCGTGGGTTGTCGCTGCCCCCTGCGCCCACCGCCCCCTCCGGGGGATTACGTCACCGCGCGGGCGGGCGGGCGCCGATGCCGCTGCCACAGCGCCACTGCCGCGCAAATACGCCCTGGGCAGCCCATGGACGTCTCCGGCCAGCTACTCGCTTAATGGACATTGATATGGTCGCTGTGTGTGCCAGGGTGTATGGGCCATTAGTGTGCGTTGCTCCTCGGTGCTAATGCCGTGATTCCTGGTCAGTGTTTGTGAAAGGGGTTAATCTTCAATTTGGAACTACATTACCTTCTCTTTGAAGATAAATGTGTCAAATTAAGAACTCTTGTAATCGGTATAAATCAATAATATCGATTTGTGGAATATGTGTGTGTGTGTATGTGTGTGTATGTGCGTGTGAGTAAAGAATATTTATGGATTGATGATTCACTACGAAAGATACAAATCGGAGAATTCGTTGACATTTTTATCCAAGTGTATCTAGGAGTTACTTTCTCAAGAAGACAATGTTCAGATGATTTTAGCAAAAAATAACCGAGAAAATTTTGGTTGATTAAGGATCCCAATATCTGGAAAGTGTGAGCATCAGTTTATATTGTTAAGTGAAGTAAAGAAACTTCATTCCACTTTTTATCACATTTTCTATAATTATGAAACAAGGTATCCCCTAGAATTTCACTTTTGTTAAGAAAGTCGGCAAACATGATCAAATATTTTACAAAACAGGAAAGGTAATTTACGAGTAAATATGATTCAATAAATGTGAATTAAATACTAAGAACCATTATTATCTGTATTACTTATTTGCATCTAGTACATAATCATTTGGACAAGAATTTTCAAAGAGGGTGAGATGAAAATTTCACTGTCTACATGAAGACAATCACTTGAAACATGTAAGAACAGGTAAATAGTATTCTGAAAATGTGTATCTGATAGACACAAATTCTGTCAAAATACTTACCCGTTTTTCTGATTAAATTCACTTTTAAAATAATAAAGTTAATAATAACATAATAGTAACATTAATAACTTATTGTTGGACTCATTTTAATATTTACACGTGAAAGAACCAACTTCACTTCACACGTTAGATCTGAGATACGGAGGAAGTCCAATGTCGACAAATGTGCAGCTTGGAAGCTGCTTATATTGACAGATTCAGCATCGAAAATTTTAGATGTGACATTTTGAGCCGATGTTGGGAAACTTGTATAAATGTAATAGTGTGAAGAGTTCCAACTTTGTAAAAATACCCATACACTACATTAAAAACACCTTATAATTTGGAGGCTATGTGTCTACCACACACCTGTGTAAATACATTGCCAGTCTCCTTCAAAAAATAATTGAAATCATCACCAATGAAGAAAATCCGAAACAATCTCTCCAAAGCAGCTTCATATCCCGTGCAAAGGACAACGCAACAATTGCTCAAGTAAGCAATTCTGGAAACCATCTTGTACCGCGGGCCGTTAAATGGCGGCGACAGCGGTTTGAGCACTTGCACGCGCCGCGCTGGGTGGCCCAGCGGCAGACAAGCTGGCGAGTGGCGCTGCGCAGAGGGCGGACGGAGCGAGGGCAGCGCCCGGGGCGGCTGGGGCGACGCGAGGGCGATGACGCGCACGCGACGCGGGGCGTGGCCAAACGAACCGGGCGAGCGACGGAGAAACGAAGCACGTGCCAAACAAGGCGGGGAACGGCTTGGGAAAAAACGGGATACACATGGACCAAGGAACCAGCAACGGGTAATTCTAGAAAGGATTGGAGGCAAAGGAACTAAGAACGGACTTGGAACGGAAATGGGAGTTCTGAGAAGCGAAGAAAAGGAACAAGGGACGAAAATGGAAACAAGAGCATGCTAAGGGTTGAGTAGGTGGCAAATTACAGAGGAGATGAATATGATAAATGGAAAATAGGAATGGGTTCAAGAACAGACAAGATAATTTGTGTAGAAAGTGAGTGAAACACCCGAGAAGACGAGACAAATCAAGAAACCTGGAGGTGAAAAGGGGAAATACACGAATCCATACCAAGTTCAACGATGAAAGAGGATCACAGGCGGCAGACATAAAGGAATATGGAGGAGAGGAAAGAGAAAAAATGACCTGAAATAACTCCGATGGCCAGGAACATGTTAAGATACAGAAAAGGATAATAGGATGTGCACCATACCGGGGAGTAGGGCGAGGGGCGGGAATGAAAACAGAAACAGGGATCGGAAAGGGGCATCGGGTGCGGACGCGGAGAGACACCGCGCTGGCTGGGAGCGGCGGCGGGGCGGAGCAGCGCGCGGGGGCGAATGCGGGCGTGGCGCCGCGGGCGGGACCGGCGAAGGGCGAGGCGGGGAGGAGGTTCTACTTCCGGGCGACGCGGGCGCTCGCCGTCGTTAGCGACGGCCGTAACGAGACGCCCGGCGGACGCCGCGATCCTTTCTCGGCCCGCGCCCCCCTCCCGCCCCCGCGCTGCCCCCCCCCCCAGACCCAACTCCCGCCCCGCCCCGCTCCGGCCTGCGGGCGACCGGTCCTCGCAATTAGGTCCTGCAGCGCCTCGCACCTCCCTTCCGCGCCTCGTTGCCACCGTCATTTTCTCCCCTCGACGCAACCCATCTCTCTCGCTCTCTCTCTCCGGCCCTGTCCTCGGCTTTCTTTATATGGGGCGGGGCCTTTGTTGCCAATTTCGTAACCCGGTTCTCCTGGGTTAGGTTTTCAACACGTCTGAATCCCCTTTGGCTACGTTCCTTCCCTCAACCTCCCTACATTCGAAGCTCTCTATGCTCGGATTTATATTTTTTTATTCCGTATTCGCGCCAGATACGCTTTTCTTTTCTGCTCATTTATAAATTGGAAATCTTTTCAGAGTCTGATTTTGAACCATTTGTTTCCCCGTTTTCTTTTAAATTATCTTAATTTTCAGTTTTCTAAATTTTTAATATTTTTTAATGTTTTATAACTTTTTAATATTTAAAAAAATTGTTTCTTTACGTTCTGTGAATAACATTGTTTGTTGTTCAAAAACACTTTACTTTGACTTTTTTCACATACATGATTTCATCAGTTGAATTAACGCGTTTCCCTAGTTCAGCTTTCGAAAATTGGTGTACTCTGTGTACGTTATGATCGAATTCTCATTACATTTTTCTCTTAAAAAAGTCTCAATATTTATATATAAGCATGAAAACAATCTATACTGAAAGCCAATCACACTTACATGTAAAGATGGGAGATGCGTATGTACTGCACTCTTTGGAACTATTCAAACTAATATCTTAAAGCTATGCGTACGAGTAGAGTAAGTGTAAATCTGTGGCACCTCAGTGGTTCAAACACTATTTTTCAAAGATAATTTTTTACCAAGTTTTGGGTAAACGTCGCTACGTCTAGAAGTTTCATACAGATGACGGCGTTTATGATCGATGAACACTGAGGCTGAGTTTTTCAATAATAGTGTGTTCAAACACGGTGAGTACTAAAACTTTTCTAAACCTGACATCAGCTTTTGAAAGTTAAATCAAAATCTTTCCAAAATGTCTTTGCCCACCGTAGAATTCAAAGGCAACCAAAATTAAATTTCATTCAATGGAGGGGGAATTGAAGTGTCCGGCGCGGGTGTTCTCGGCGCTCCCATGGGCGTAGCAAAACGAATACCTCGTAGAGAGCGAGCCAATGGGCGGCGAGGAGGGGGATGAGAGCCGATTCGTTTTGCAGTATCCTTCGCATTATCGCCGCGTGGATGACCTAATTAATTCGGCCTCCGCCAGGGGCGCCGCGGGCGGCGAGCGGAGCGTCAGCGGTGCAGATGTGTTCCTGTGATAAGCCCGGTCCAGTTTACTGAGCCGTTTTTCAAACTGCACGCTTTACGGCCCTCTAAAGTATTATCGCATTTTATTTCATTAACTGCAGCGAATTACATAACGCAGCACAGTCCCTAACGTAAAGCATACACTTTATAACATAATTATTTAAACACTTTTAGATGTTTTGAAAGGAACCGTTAAATACACGACATAAACCATTTTAACGGCCGTATAAAGAGAGAGAGAGAAGGGGGAGGGATAAACAAGGACCCAGCGTGAGTTTACGGAACAAAACGTCACTCAGCTCGCTGTATAAAACGCGTTAAAAATAATCAACGTGAACAGTTTTAATCACGGCGAAACCCATTTTCTTTCTTCCTCCAGCACACTCGACAGAGAGAATAAAGAGATGGTATCTCAGACTAGCCAACAATTTTTAATTTATTCTTATAAAAGTTTCATATATTGTACACTGTTAATACGGTATTCAATTACTTGTGAAACATTCAGAGATGAATTGTACGAACAATGCGTGAAAGGCGCGTTGAACAAAACCAAACTTATGATTCATTATTATACAAAACAATAATAAAGATTAAAATTTACAAGTGTTCTGGGCGCGTCTACTACTTTAATTTTCACCAAGTAGTTGAAAAGCGATGTTAAATAAGTAAATAAATTAAAATGTACAAATGTTTCGGGGCGCCAATTGCTTTGTCCATGAGTTCCGCGAGTGCGGGTTATACCCGCGAGATGGCGATGATCCTCCTCCGCTGGAAAGCGAGACCACGCCGACTTGCCGAGTTTCCCCCAACAGGTATCTCCCCAGCAGGAAAACGCCAGATCCGGGATAAGCTCTACGTCCCGGCTGGTTTCTCGTCATGTGTGGTACGTAGTGTAGTGCATGTAAATGTTAGTTTGTGCGTAAGGGAAGCGGAGGGTCCAAGAATGTAGGGTATGTGTTAGTTTATGAGGACGAGGAGAGGAGAGGCCAAGATAAGCAAAAGGAAGATTTTGAGCGGTCTATTATTAATTTGTTAGGACACTTCTTCGTCATTCGCCTATTTTGGTTGGAGATACCATGGAAGCAATCATCAAAGCAAATGGTCGCTGGAATGCTTCTCCATACGCCTGAATTCGACCTGATTTTAGGTAATGTCTAAAAGCTTCCGCAGCCGAGTCTTACACCCTAGGAGCGGAGCTGTGAATTCTGTTAAAAAAAACCCCTCAGGGCCGAGCGGCTATCTGCCGCCCAGCAGGGGCGCTCGAGCGATTCCGGTCGACCGCTGGCGCCCGATCGGGTGCGGCGAGCGTTGGAGGTCACGCTCTTCATTGGTGCCGCAACCAAAATCCCTTGGGGCAAGTTTCCCTAATCCGAATGAACTTGTCTGGGTAATCTCTACTGTCTGCCACTCACGTAGTAGGGAATGAACTTCTTGCCACAGTTTATGAAATACAATCCATCGAAAATATTTTTTCCCTCTGCGAATTCTTATCGCTATTCTCCCACAGCTCCTCTAAGGTAAGTAGGAACACTACTCTCTTGAATTATAGTATAAATTCCTCACTCATTATTTTAGTTATATATTCAAAAAACATTATTGATCAATTTAATTAGGCGAAACGCCATCAATAATTTATTTCTTCAATTATACGCGTATTTCTAATGGCTATGTCATTTTACATACACTTGTGGATTCATATTTACAAACAAAATCACAATTCGTGTTCGTTCTTCTTCTCCATTGTAATTTCCTACATTCTATTGGTACTCTATGGGTTCAATGATTATATTTTCTCACTGCTAATTTTATTTTAGAATTATAGAGGAAAGAGAAAATAATATAAATAAAAATACTTAATCATCCGTAGGAAATATACATTTAGTACAAAAATTCAAATCCTACATGTGCTAATTATCTTCTGTTATTCAACGATCTTCGATTTCCTCGACTTCGATAGCCTTATGTTCAACGAAATTATTGCCATCACTTCTTTTTGTCATTTTGCCATCCTGAATAATGCTAATAACCTCGAAAATGATTTCGGTAAAGAACACAATGTATCTAAGCTTCAATTTAAATCAACTTTGTATGCGTCAAGCATTGTAGTTCATTTCTTAATTAGATCAAACTTGGCATCTGCCATCATATTGAAGGAATTCTTAGAAGATTCAATTCTAGCGTCACAATACTCAAACAACAATTATTTGGTAAATGTGAACAGCGAACATTGTGCTGGAAGGGTAGTTAGTGCTCGAAAGTATTCGAGATTTCCAGAATCCTGCGCTGCGCGACCGACGGCAACCGACGGCCTATGTAGCGAATCGGGTGCACTTGAGTTCCACAAAAGCAGCGGGCGTAGCAATGCCTTCCCAGTCTTTCGCCAAGCGCTCGCCTGATAATGTCCGATGCAATGAAAGACGCAACTGGATATGAACAATTTTTTTTTCAATCAGGGGATATTGCCAACATACATAGAAGAATTTGCAGATTTTGTGGACGACTTCAGAAACTGTAACCTTAATGGTGAGCTGGTAGTTAAAACAATTAAGTCAATTTTATGATCTAAATATTGGTGATTAACAATGTGAAAGAAATTCAAAAGTATCATTAAATGAAATTATTCATGAATTCAAGTTAAACAGTATAAACCGTGTATTTTTGACAATAGTGCATATATCTCATTAAATATCGAAAAAATTGGGGTGCTAGCACATACTTTCTACTATTATTTGTAACAAATGCTTAATATTTTCATTCTTATTGATCTGTCAAAAGGGTTTACAACTCGCCAATATAAGATCATTCTGGAATTCGAACTCACGTAATTCGGTTGAGGAAGCACTTAGCCACTACTATAATGATCTGCGTCGGCATAACAACCTTGCCGACACTTAAAAAATGAGAAGTTTAACATTTGCAATTTTGGAAAACTGAAGGGTTTTGAAAATGATACGATTTTGAGTTAAAAATGAAGAAAAAATTTGCAGATTTGAGAAACTATTGTTTCCGTAGTTTTAAAAGATGGCACTATTGTCACAACACGTTGTCACTATTTCCCTCCTCTGGGTAGAGTGAAGAACACCATTGCGCACAGAACACACAGAGCACGCATTGAATGCAGCATTCATCTATTTTTGTTCGGGACCATTTCATAATTGCACATGTTATGATCTTTGGCCCAACCTCAGTGCTTGTACTACTGTTTAAATATTGGGATTCAGTGCCTCAATTTAACAACAAATTTCATACAGTTGCCTGTTGGGGCAAGAGACTATAGAAGAATTATGGTATAGATGTAATACATACACGGTCCTTAATGTTCTTTGTGACTGAATCTAAGAACAATTAACACTGACCCCATTCGTCTCAGTAATAACAATGAAAACAAACAATGTAGGCTTTCACGGCCGGTTTCTACATTATTTGACATTTTCGGGTTTGTAGGCCGTGGTCAAACGGAGACTTGTCCAAACGTTTCGCCTGCAACTGTGGCAGGCATCCTCAGTGGCGTTGTTGACGGAGGCGAAGTGTTCTGCCTGGCACCACTGAGGATGCCTGCCACAGTTGCAGGTGAAACGTTTGGACAAGTCTCCGTTAGATCACGGCCTACAAACCCGAAAATGCCACATAATGAAAACAAAGTTACTTTAGCACCAAATGTTTTTAACATCGCACTCAGTAATGACAATATTTTCAAAATGAACTAGCTCTACACACTATGTTGCGAAACATGATATTTACAGTAAGTATGAGTAAACCACTTTTTAGTGTACTTTAATGTAGTATTTATATTGAGGAAATTGTGTTTTATGAATGAAAATGTAATATTTCTTTTACATTTTCTCAATTGCTTGGTCTCCTAATGGTATAAGATAATAAGACTAATAACATTATACAAGAGTAAAACCTGATTCCACATGCAAATTTTCATTGAAAAATCCAGCATTTTGAGCTTATTTTCACTGGTCGTTCCCCAAGCAAGAACCAAGTGTTACATAAAACTCATTCTGTAATGTTTGATATACTTCTTAAAGTGCAGATTGTCATTCAATTTATTTAGTAATTTAACATACAGGTAAGATTCAAACACTTTATTGACAATCACCTTACCTATCTTTTGTTTATATTAACTACATGTAATTACATTTCATGAATTACGGAGATTCGTTTTTCTCCTTCTTCGGATGTTGAAATTTCACATATCAATATTAATATATTATACACACAATTGTTTCACAATTCATTATAGCCATTTTCTTTAAAACAAATGCATACTTTATACATTTCTAATTTTAAACATAGCGAGAACTCATGTTTCCTTGTCACATTGTGTTGTAGATTTTGTATATGTACGGCTAGTAAAATCAAAGAATTGTGTATATAACATATTAATACTTATATGTGCAATTTCAGCATCTGAAGAAGGAGAAAAACGAATCTCCGAAACGTCATGTAATGTAATGATGTGTAGTTAACAAAAACAAGAACAATTCGATAAGGTGATTGTCAATAAAGTGTTCATACTGTTAATACATTTATATCAATATTTTCTGCGAGGTCAGTGCATATTTCGTGCTCGGAACATTTTATTTCTAAACCATTGGCTCCGTCTCACCAAACCGAGATGGAATCCTGCGATTTTTGCGCAGCGACTGCAGGCAAGATGGTAGAGGTGAGACGCTTGACCTCTTGCTAGAGCAGCTGCGATCGCAATTCCAGGAACCCCCTGGTAATCACGCTGGCGGCCGCACCATGAGCATATCCAATCAATTAAAACCACCAAATCGAAGCTTCAACAAGGTTTAGAATCTATTAATCTAATTGATCAAGACGCTCTGACTTTGTTCATGCTCAAACGCCTCTGTGCCGCAACAATCAGCTCAGAAAAATCATATTTAAGGTCTCGTGGTAGGCAGAGGCATAGTTGCCACGTAAAGGTTTTTAAGCCTTTGTGCAATTCAAATTTCTGTTCTAAGTTAAACATTAGCAGTAATGTGTAATTTAATGTGTAATGTGTTATTTAAAGTGTACTTCAATAGTACATAGGTATTGATATGTAAAGAAACTGTAATTAATTTCAGAGTTTCTACAATAATTTACAAATTGTGCCCGTTTATCGAGGCAAGAACGCTCCAATCGCAGTGTTCGTGAAGGAAATTGTGCCTTGTATGCAGGCAGAACTCTGACTATATGTACTACAATTTTTTGACGTAATACTTGCTTGTTGAAGATTATAAAGGTTGGGAGAGTTCTTAACGATCATCCATCTCACAAACAGTACATGTTGATGTGCACAATTCTGTTTCGTTTTTCATGTTTAGCTTCGACTAAACTAACGCTAATTAATCCACAGTAAACCAGCTTGATATCACAGAAAATTTTACACCGCGAAACTAATCCTGAATTAGTATTGATTTACGACACCAGAAACGCAGTTTGGCTCAAACAAGTAACCTGAAGTTCACTTGTCGCATCAAGAATCTCTAGAGACACCAGACAAACGCCCGAATAACCAAATTCAGACGTGGTCTCATCCACGACCTCCCGCTCTGGTTATGAAACAGGCTCGAAACCCGACGCAATTACAACAATCGTAAACAAAGGAAGAACACAAACGCATACCAGTGGAGCTGTGGAATGCAGGTGGCGCTCGAGGTTGGGTGCGAGTACATATCTGACCACAAATTCGGAACCATCCGCCTGCCCCTCCGCCCCCCTCCGGCCCCCTCCCCCGCATTCACCGGCCCCCGCTCCGCTCCGGCCCCCGCGTCGCTTGGCGCGACAACGCGCTCACATAAATTATGCGGTTTGCGCCCAACTACGTCCTATTATGGAAAATGATTGAATTTATGCCCGTATAATAAAATGCGCCGTATTATAACATACACACGCATGGAGCGCACTAATGCTAACGCAATGCCAAAATAATGACAATTTGGCGGTTACAGCGTCGATAACTTTTCTAAACAATTAATTCATTTGCGGTGTCGGTTAATTACTCGATGAAGCTTAAATAGTGAAATTTTGCCCTCACCTCATTACCCGGTGGATTTACACATGAACGGTATCGTTTAAAGCGCCTTCACTTTTAATTATTCTGGCACTGATAACTGTTAAAATGTAACAATTAACTCTGCGATTTGACGGAAGTACGGAGATAAATTTACATTTTTTGTCTTTATGCTGTTGGAAAATTAAAAATATTACGGGCGCAGATAAAAATCGAGGTGTTCATGGGAAAAGAATGAACTATGTGTTGAATATTAAAAAAATTACCTGACAACATCAATCGAGTTGATTCATGAATTTCGCATTTCCAAATGCAAAATCTTTCTTTTCTTTTATTGTTCATGTTTCACACCTTGTGCATTAATGGAAAAGGAAGGTTTGTATGTATAAAAATCTGAGGAAATTTATGAAGCTAAGGTCATTGTCAGAAAATATCTACATCATTGTATCAATAAAAGCCTTATTAACAGAAAGCAGTTTTATGAATGTATATTACAAATCATCTTCAATGTGTGCTGTTTTGAACTAGAATTGAATGTGTGAAAGAAAATACTATTTGAATGACAGAAAATAATGTCCTTCGTATGCGACATCAATTTTTAAACGAATTTAGTAACAGTGAAGCTTAAGTATTTGGATAAAGAATAGTTCACAAGCATCGTTAGTTTTACCTGGAGCTCTATGTTTATAGTGGTTATAGTGTAAAATATGTATCCGTAACAATAAATAACTAAAAAATTACTAACGTGTTTGTGCATTTATGTTTTATTGAAAAATGTTGAATGTATCAGAATTTTTTTCTGATTTACAGTTTGTATTTAAAAATAATATGATAGTTAATTATGTACAGTCACCCTCACAAAAAATCTTCCAACCGCGCCGACTAACTTGGACACCCCGCGGCCTGGAGGAGGGACGCATTGACCAATCGCTAGCAGGTAGACCCACAGTTGTCTGTGACTGGTGCAAAATTCTAAGGGGTAGGATGGACGCTGTCTCAGGGGGAGGGGGCTAGTTCGTTGACGCAGGAAGCGGAAATATCGTCATATTTCCCTGCCGAAGGAGAGATTTTGCCTGCGCGTAAGCCAGGACGAAAAAATATTTCTGAACGGGATTTTCCGTCCAGAATTACTGTCAATTGACCAGTAAATATTTAGCATTTTAGCAACAATTATTCTATTTCTTTTAGCAATCGATTTGGAACTCCCGTCAAACTGCAATTTTGATATGTTCATTTCAGGCGCAATTTGCGGAGCCTTCCCGGCCGTACTAACCCATATTTCGAATTTGTTTATAAAATTATAAATTGTTGCAAAATTGTTACTTTACGATTTTCGGCTCTGGAACATCGGGAGACTCTCCTCTCTTCAGATTTGTTTATACATTTGCAAATGTTGCAAATTTTTTATTGTCTCATCTCAATGGCGTTTAAACGTGATGAAAATTCCGGGATCCGATTGGTGTTATCATACTTCGTTCTCGAGATATGTGTAATTGTTTATAAGAAATGAACATCTTACAATGACCCCATTTGTCTGCTCTTAACACAAGCATAATGAAAAAAACAGTTCTGCAATGTCGTGCTTTTGCCTGCCACAAACGCTTTAAAAGTTCGTAGCCTATAAAGAAATTCTGTGCTGGTAATTTTTTGTGAGGATGACTGTACATGTCTATAATATTTCCATGGAAAATAATTATATGCCTTATATTTATTATAGTAGTTATTATTATAGTATTATATGCCTTGAAATTTTAAATGTCACGGTAATATTGTATGAAAATGTTTTCATTAGTACGTCAAATAATTCTTTTCACTTTTTACTCCGTTACTCTTGGTTTATTAGACACTGTGTACAAAATTTAGTACTTGCAATTCAGAGAAGAATCATAACATTATTTATAATATTTGTACGATTGTTTATGATTTGTATTGAAATCAGAGAAACCTCAACCCTCTTGGCATGCAGTAAGCCATTGGCTTGATCGATAGAGAATCCCTGTGGAGCGTAGGAGAGCTCTGGAACGCGACGGTCCGTTCTTGCAGAAGCAAAGGCCGGCAATCTCAGTAATGCTCCGGGACCGAGTCACGACGGAGATGGTAGAGGTTACGAGGCAGCTGTGAATTTCAGGAAATAGAATATCAGAGACGGACGGACCTAAAGAAAAAAACTATATCCAATATTTCTTACAGACTGCAATAACGCGAGAGCAATACTACTATGCAATAAAATAATAATTCACTTATATATTATTCTCTAGCAAAGTCATGTTTAGAACTTCGAAAGGAAGTTTGTTGTGAAAAGAAGGACATGTGCACTTAGAGTATTTACTTTGTTAACATGCTTTTCATCCTTTTCAACAATATATCTTTACACATAAATTTGGCTATCAATTGTCCCCTACCCGTCGAATAAAATAATTCATAACAAAAATCCCCTTTCATATTGAGCTTCATGACATACTAGAAATATTACCAGTACTTTACAGAAAATTCACTGTTGTAAGTGTGAAAAATTTTCAACTGTATTTCAAACGAAGAATAGTTACTACAGAAAAAGCCGTAAGTCCGAACTACACGCTTTCTGACTTTTGCTAATGTTTTCAGTGAGTTAAATAATCTGCCACAAAATTATTTAATTAAATAACTTAATAAGATAATTTATCAGTACTAATTCAACATGTTTGATGCATCAACATAAAATAAATGTCTATCGGAAAGACTCATGTGATTAATGAATGAATAACTGTTATTTTTATGTCAAACTCAATGTAGAATTTCTTCAATAAACAATGTTGATATGTGTCGTCTATCTGCAACGGCAATAATCTACATTACTAATTTCCAACAGAAATCGAAAGAAAACTACGCCTTTGTGCAGACAGCCCAGGGGCGTTGCTAAGCTAATGCAACCGGTACACAGCAGTGGGGCTCCCGAAGTCGAAGTCCCCAAATGAGGACACCCACCAATCCTCTATGAAGATGAAAATGGCAATGAGAGGTCCTATTTGGACATTCTGCACTGGAGCCCCCGCGAACGTCGCTACACTTCTGAGTCAGTCGCCTTGGGAGAGGTGTATATGGTTTTGTTAAATACCCAGAGAGTCGGGGAAAATCCAAAAACAATAAAACAGTTTAGATTTTGAATGAAAAATGCAAATATTTGATTGTGTCATTTCGCCTATTCTCATACTTAGCGTCATCTGAATTCTCTTTCTCACTGTGACACAACTGACTCCACGCGAGAGCAAGACGTTTTTGTTCAGCGCCATTTTTACTTCAGCGGCAAACTAATACATCCTAATACTTTTCATTTCGTATGTCAGTAAAACACAAGGTACTTTAAAACACAGATAAAATTGTAGATATTTTGCAATCACTAATATTTTTTCATGAAAACTGGAAAGACACTTTACGTTCGAAATGACATTATCTTGTTATGGCGTAAGATCCAGAGACACTGTCACGAGCAGTACTCCTACTGCTCGTGTAGACAGTGACAGTAGTAGCAGTGACAGCGACAGCCAGAGGCGGGGGCGGGGGTAGCGCCAGGGGCAAGGGCGAGGGGGATGGAGACGGCGCGAGGCGAAGGGCCCAAAAGGAAGGAGCCTTCCAAATCATATCACCGGCAACGGCCGGCCAAAGCACGTTATGCCGTATGGCGGGTGACGAAGGCAGAGCCGTCCTTAGCTCTCTTATTTCTTTCCGCCGCGCCGCCCCGCCCCGCGCCGGTCGAGGCGACAAGGGTCCAGCGCGCGGCCGCGAGGGCAGATGGAAGGGTGCGAGGAGCGGGCGAGAAGGGGCGTTTGCGCCGTAAAAGGCTAAGGCACGGGGGCGTAAAATGAACGCAGCACCACACGAGGGGCCGCTCTCTCCGATGATGGTGACGGAGAAAGAGATGAGAGGCGAGAGAGAAAGATAAGAATGAGAGAGGAGAAATAGGATATATATGGGTCACCCCATAACTTCCATGATTCCGCATTGTTAAGCGAAAACAGCACTTCCATATCTTAACTGTTTACAAGTTATAGAGGTGGCCCATATTTGATGGGACACACAATAAGTACATAAATGATTAGGAAAGAGAGCGAGAAAATGTGAGGAAGAAGATGCAAGAAGTAGAGGAAGGATAATTACAATATTGAAGACAGTTACAAAGGTTAGAAAGGACGAGAGGAAATGGTAAAAAAAAGTCACTAGTATCTTAAGTAGACAGATATTGACAAACTTATTTTATGTGAAGAGATTAGGGAAGTATTGAAATTGTTTTGAAAGGAGATTAACAGAGAAGACCATTGAACTTTATGAAACGGAATTCGAGAAACTACAATATAATATTAAGAAAATGTAAACGAAAAAATTAATCATGGAATTTGAAACTACCATAAAAATACGTCAAAGCTGGAATCAGGAAACACAAAGATTGGAGAAAAAATAGGGTACAAAGAACCCGGAAATAAAATTGGATAATGCACAGTACAACAATCTGGAATAGGATAAAAACAAAGGAGGCAAGTGAGGATCAAAAGCAATAGTGGAAAACAAAATGTGAACAAAAATTTACTAAACAAGGTCACTAGGGAAGATCACACAAACCGAAAGGCAGGAAAAACCGGAATGAGCGAGAGCGAACGTTGGAAGACGGGGCGAGCGGCTGCCGAGAAGCTACAGCGGCTGTCGTGGAAGGCCGTGCATCTGCTTCAAATTCACTTTGCGACGCTTAGGTAATTCAATAGAGGGCGGAGACGGCGTCGACGCCGGCGAGGTGACGGCGGCGAGGACAGAAGAGGCCGGCTCCTCCCCGCTCCTCCCCGCCCCTCCCCGCCCCTCCCCACCCACCGCTCCTCTCCCCCCGCTCCGCCCCGGCCCCGCCCCACTCTGCCCCTCCGTTCCCCGCCGCGCCCCGCCGCACCCCGCCACGCTGCGCCGCGGCCCGCCATGCCCCGCCTCTCCTCGCCCCACCCCGCCCCTCCGCGCCGCGCAGTGCCTTATGGATGCGGCGGCGACGGGCCAAGACGCCCCGTGGTGTACCGCCAGCTGCTCGGGCGCAGAAAGGGACTACGAAATGTCTCTGCAAGAGTACAACCGCTAAGCTAAGGGAATTAGCGAAGTACTTTCTTACAAAGCAGTCCCCAGTTCGGGCTCGAGAACGCTCGTCTGCGCTGTTCGCCGGAGTCATGGTTTCGATTCCCGTTCGTAGTTCATTTACATTGATACGGAGCAATATGATGTTTGTTCGAAACGTGAATTCTTGAAATTGATAACTTTTACTTAATAATTTGCATGGGGCAAGTAACATGCTGTAGAGAAATTGTCTATAATATTTTTAGCTTGAGAAATTTAATCATCTTCGATTTTTTAAATGGAACTATATATTTTTCTCAGCCGCAATGGATAGAGCATAAAAAGAGGATTAAAATGATGAATCATAAGCTAATCTTTTGATAGTAACTTGAGTATAAAATTAGACTTTCTGACATGTGATTTTGAATTAAATTGCCAATCGTGTAGCAGCTCTTGAAGCTCTCGCCTTCGGAGAAGATGGCCTTCGCGGCGTCAACACTGTTGCGTGGAGAGGAGAGAGTGAGAGGGGTGGCAGTGAGAGATAAGGGTCATAACCACAGCAATCCTTGGTGTTGACGCAGACGTCACACTAATAAATACATTTTTAACGATCAGAATAGGAGATTTTTTCAATTTATTTAACTGAATTTAACTGGTCGTCTACTGAAATATCAAAACATCAATCATTCCAAAGAACGATGTAAAAACCGATGCTTGGTTAAGTTGGTACGTGTTTAAATAGGAAGCTAATTAACAGTAAATAATGAGAGAAAATGTTTATCTATCTATTATTTGATGAATTAATCGAGATATTACAAAAAATCAAAGATATTACAAACAAATGCTTAAAAATCTTTAATCATTCTTTCACTTCCCATGTTTTAAAATGATGGCATGTTTCTGCACTGAGCTCGTTTCTTGTAAGTTTGATAATGACCTTTATTATTATCGTCCTTCCGCTACAATATTTATTATTTCGTTCATTTCGATTATCGTTGCTTTGGAATTTCAGGAGAAGAAAAGTTCAATTCAGATGAACAAATGGAAAAAAAGTCTCATTGTTCTTTGAGTCAATACCATAAATTGCTGTAGTTATGCCTTCATCCTTCACGGCCACCCCTCTCACACTCATCTCTTCACAAAACAATCTCGACGTCGCGAAGGTCACCTTCCCCCAACGGCGACTATTGCAAAGGCTGCTATAGGAAATGCCCGTTTACTTGAAAATCTCATGACACAAAATCTAATTATATACTCAAATTTCTATCAAAATACTAACATGATGTATTATTTTATTCCTCTTTTCATGATCTATCCATTATTGGTGAGAAAAATATATAGTTCCATTTAAAAAATGAAAGTTGATTAAATTTATCGAAAACTAAAAATATTATAGACAATTTCTCTACGGCATATTACTTGCCCTACGATTCCGCATTGTTCAGCGATAATTGCATTTCCATATCCTCAACCGTTTAGAAGTTATGGGAGTAGTTCATAGTTGGTAGTACACCTGTATATCAATAAAGAGAAGTTCAGGGAGTAGAATGCAATTGACTGATAAACGATGGAATGAGTGAATGCATGGCGGATAAAAAGTAGGGGAGGACAGAACATAGAAGTTGCCGTGAAGTCACCTTGTTCATCATCATTTATCCATTAATGGTTATTAATAGCAAAAGCTCTTACTTAAAAATATAAATAATAGGAAGATGTTACAGTTAATTTCGTGTCTGTATTGTAACCGCTTGTCGTCGGTCACATTTATGACCAACGGAAAATAGAAGCAATAATACCCGACATTAGGCCCTACACGTAGTTTCTATAGTGGCGAAGAGATGGCGTAAGTCAGAAAGGATTTCTGAACGCACTCAGACCATAGCCAATCAGGAAATTTTTGTGGAAATACGGACGTGGCGTGAACTTGCGTCAAAAGAGCTCGCTCTCTTTCTGGTTCGAGACGCCGAGGTGAACGGTTGCCTACAAGTACACCACATAGTCGACGAGGGACACGCGGAAGATAACGGAACACAAAAGCTTTAATAAAAGCTTTCATATATTTTTTATTCTTATTTTTGGAATTTCACTTTGGAAATCCTATTATGGAATTTTGAGAATTATTAGAGTACGGATTATCCAACAACTAGCTTGACTTTTGCTATTACGAAGTCATAACTTGGAGTTTCGGACTCGTATTCTGATGCGACCATCGCCTCTGCGAAAGCTGTGGTGAATTTTCGCTGAACGACGAGGAGACGGCGTTCGGAATACTCCAATTTCGACGCGACAGGCAACGCACGGACCTTGCAGAAGAACGACGACCTTGAGGCGCGAGTGTCGCGCGACGGTCAGCTACACAGCGCGGGACCAACTTGAGGAATTCGCCGGTCGTGAGTCACATAAAAACAGAAAGAACACTCATTAAATTTCAGTCTGGAAAAAACATTTGTAATGTGACAATAACACATAGTTTCTTAGAAATTACAATTTTAAAGTCATCAGATTGGGTTTTGTAGAATGTATCGCTTAACGTATAAGTAGTATATGTATATTACTTCTACGGATTTTTATATTTATTGGATACATATACTTAACAGGAGATAAATGAAATGACATTTTTTCTAACAAAAATAATTAGACAGTTCAATACAAAAATTGAATAAAACGAATAAACACTATCTCGCTTTTCCGTATATTTTTGAATATATTGTGATCGTAGTTTTACTGCGATTCAAAAACACAATGTCTTGATATTAATTTGATTTATAAAATTTTTAAGTGTATTTTCACAGTGCGTAGTATGTCAACGTGTGCATCAACACGTTAATATATTCGTTAACAAACATACACGTTAACATTTGTGCAACAGCAGCATCAAATATTTTAATATTCAGTGATGTCATTTATTTTATTTTAATCTGATACATTTTACAGCTACCAAAACGCTTTTGCATAGAATCATTAGAAATTAATTAATATTTAAACAAAGTCCTCATCCGAACAAAAAAGAAGTTTTCAGAAAGCAATAGCTCGCCCAATTGTAAGAGAACCCCGTATTTATTCCGGCTGCTTTGGATTCGCTGTCGTTTCGTGGCGCACAATTAAAGAGAAAAGCACGAGTGTCGGGCGATGTCGACTCTTTTCCGACCGCGTCGCGTTCCCCGAAAGATAGCGCAAAGCCATCGCGGGCGATTTTCGGTATCGGGCTCCCCGCAGCGCCGCATCCGATCGCCGCTCGAGCGCGCGCCCACGCAATGGCTGCGCGCGCAGGGCGCACCCCACGCAGTGACCCGGCGCCCGGGGCAGGAGCCAAAGGACTTAGGCCTTATTTGTCATGAAAATGCTAAGATGCAAGTAGATAAGTTTCCTCGTTCCTTATTTATATTATTGTGTAGAGAAATGTGGTCTTGATGATCATCCTTAAAATGAATAGGCTGTCAATCTATTGGATAATACAAAACTCATTTATGCTCAACTCTTGAACTTAATAGTTATTGACTGTTTGTCCTTAATAAGCAAGACCACATTTCTCTTTATAATTAAAATATTAACATAGACATAAAATATTCATAGTTGATGTGGATGTAATAATGATCAGACTATTCGTAATACAACACGCTATAAATATTAAGAAAAAACGTACTTATATAAGAGCAAACGATATAAAATATGGTACATAATTCTGGTATGAAATGCATGTTTCTTTCCGTAGAGATAATTATTTCTAATCAGGATTGCATAGTTTTCGGGTGAAGGGAGTTACATTATGAAAGTGAGTGTGAAGAATAGTAGAAATAAAATGTTGTGTAATGATTGTAAAATAGGTAATATTTCAAAAACATAATTCACTACATTTAATAGATAAATTTGTCAGATCTATTGTACATTTTATCATATATAAATCCCTAAGAAACAGAATTTCATATTCATATTAAGTGACTTAACTTTACCTGAATAGTGTCGACTTTTTTTTGAAAATAATACTCAGTAACAATTTACTTTTCGCTCTAACATAGTAAGAATTCTTTGAGCATTCAGCAAATCATCCATAGCCAATGTCTGGAAATGACCCTTAATGAATGAATAATACAATTAATATATTCTATGTAAATAACAGAAATCTCCATACTTCATGAAACTAGGGCAATATGTTCCATGAGATAATTGCAATTTATTTTTAATATCAGAGTTAAAAGCCCTAGTTTGTATTTGTTGAATCTGGGATAATAATAATTTAGTCTTACTAAAAGGTACAATTTCCCAGTTATCTGTAATCACTTCAGTTCCCGAAAAGTCAAGACATTATTTCAACACATCTGTCCAATATGGCATTCATCACCTTGTTCCAGTTCAAAGTTAACATTACTCACACAGCCTTTTATGATGTGTCGTAGGTCCCAACAGAAGATAATTAAATTGCCAGAAAAGAAATAACATATTCTAAAACATTTCAAATCCACTATAGGATCAAAGTGAAGAATCTAGTTTGACAATGCAAAATGTTTACTTAATAAAAAGAAATAATGCTTCCTAAAACACGCACTAATAAATTAAAATTCTCACCACCCGAATATTACTCCTGAGAGCTGTTATCCCCCTGTAAACATATCAGTATCCAAACATTCCTAATCATTCCTCAGATTCGACTTTCGTCCAGCTGGATTCCCCGCCCGATTCACCGCGGGTGCCCCAGCGTAGGCGGGGCTCGAGCGGAGCGGGGGGCGGGGTCGCCAAGCGGAGCGGGGCGGGGCGGGGCGGGGCGGGGCGGGGCGGGGCGGGGCGGGGCGGGGCGGGGCGGGGCGGGGGGAGCGTTTCCCCGGGAGCTGGATAATCCTCTCTCGGCCTCAGGCGCCATCGCCGGCGACCGACCCGCCGTGCCGCCCCGCGCCGCGCCGCGCCGCACCGCCCAATCAGAGTCCGCGACCGCGAACGCCGCGCGCAACAGAAAGCGCAATAACAGCTTTGCGATACCGCTTCGGCCGTGGGCCCGAGCGGAGGAGAGTGGCGAGGTCGAGGCCGAAGATGCGAGCGGTGGGCCTCGGGTCCTGAACAGGAGAGCACTCGCTGCAGAGGAGAAGGGGGTGGGGCGTCGGGCCTATGCCAAACTGCCCAGTGCCCCATCGGCGAACGCGTTTTCAAACTAGGAAGGCCTCGCGGGGAGGCGATATTGCGCAGGGAACGACTGACGCAACGGCGATGTCGGGAAGTGTTAATTGAGAGTTACGCTGATGCTCATTTCGCGTTTTCGTGCGCTAAGTCAAAGCAAGTAATCGTAATTTTGTAGACCGACTTCATACAATCAGAAGCGGCTAATCGCTGAAAACCAAACGAAAGGACTGTATATGAATTGCCAATTTGAACAAAAAATGTAAGTTGTCCCACACGATGTATTTGTGTGTTTTTATTACGAAGTGGGGTTTTGTATTAGAACGGAAAAACTTTTATTCATAAAGTCATTTTCATTAAGTTCTCGGAAGAAATTGGTAAGTTTCTACCTTACTGGGAAATATTATATTATACATGCTCATGATTGATTGATTGTTAGTGATTCCACACGCGCCCACTTAGAAAGTCATTAGTCCCGTAAGTGTAGTGTATGTTGTTGTTTTCATAGGAAGGTGGCGGTGACCTTGCTGGATGGCAAGATCCGCCGCGGACCCACCGTCATCTTGCGGGGGCTCCTTCAACCAGGTATCTGCCACCAGCGGGGCTCCGCCCAGGCAGGACAAGCTCCAAGACCCCGATCGGTCTCCCGATATGTCGCGCTTCCACCTAGCTGAAAAGCCAGCGTGAGGACTCGAACTTAGGACCTCCCGATCAGAGCCATACTCGTACATGTGGTCATATCTAAAATTAATAGGACACCTTTTGATAAAAATCGGGAGTGGTAGCTCAGTGCATCAACTGATGTCACTGCAGCGCCACTCACCGGGAGGTCCTAGGTTCGAGTCCTGACGGCGGCATGATTTTCGACACTAACTTTTCAGCTAGGTCGAATTCAGTCGCTGTGTGGAGGAGAATTCTAGCGGCCGGCTGCTCTGATCGGTAGTTTTCCGTGCTTTCACCGATCAACACCAGGCGAATGCCGGAGCAGTACCCTACCAACCGGGCCACGGACCGCGCGCGATCTGCCCTTCCTCTTCCTTGTCCTATCCTCTCCCCTTACACACACACTAACACTAACATGCACTACACTACCACATATTCCGGGAGACCGGTCGGGAGCTTAGAGCTTGACCCTGCTGGGGCGGTGCCCCCCTGGTGGGAGAGTCCTGGTTAGGGGGAAACCCCACTAACCGACGGTAGGTCGGCGCCGTATCTCGCCATCCAGCGGGAGATCACCGCCATCTCCCGCGGAAAAAAAACATGCACTACACTAACGGGACTAATGACCAAAGCAGTTGACGCGCCCGGAAACACGAAAAAATCAATCAATAAAAAAAAACTTTTGATAAAACTTTTTTGTCACGAACCATTGAAATTAAATTATTATTTTACCTGAATTTCATAATTTCATTATTCATTTGTACTTGACACCAACATTCACGGCTCAGCAGCAACTGAAAAGCAGATATTACACAAAACATGTCACCAATTCGGAAGAAAAGAAAATCACCATCATTGGATGAAGACGTAGCCTTTGTACCGATTCGAGCGAGCAGCAAGCGTGTCTAACGCTCAGACAGGTGGGACAGTCCAGGTTGTTTACAGGAAGTCGTTACGAAGGGACTCGTGGAGGCGGCAGCCAGTCTGGGGAGCGGACACGGCGGGGCGCGGTAGGGCGGCGTGCGGCGGAGGCGGAGGCGGTGGCGGGGGTGTGGGAGGATGGCGGCGGCGGCGGCGGGGCGGCAAACGGCGGGGCGGGTCGAGGCCGGGTAAATCCGAGGAGATACGGGGGGGGCGGGCCGCCGCGCCAAGTGGAATAAAGATAAGGGCGACGGCGACGCGGAGGCCGGAGCGAAGGAGGGCGGGCGGAGCGGGAGCGGAGGCGGCGGCGCGCGACGCGCGGCGGCGGCGAACTCTGGGATTATTATGGCCCATCAACCTTTACGCGATCGCGGCGGCGGCGGGCGACCGCGGTGGAGGCCCATGACGGCACGAAAGCCCAGCCCGCCCCGCGACGCGACGGAGCGCCGAAGGTGGGTGGCGGCATATGACCCAGGCAACAAGACACCAACAATCAAGCTTGCAGCTAATTAGCTAGGCACACAATAAAAATCTTTATTTAATGCCCTTCGCCACAAATACATTCAAACAATATATATATATAATATATATACAAATATATATATATATATATATATATATATATATATATATATATATATATATATATATATATATATAATATGTTTGTATTTGTTGATTTTTGGCGGAACGCGAAATTTTATAAATCAAGCACTCCATATACGTTTCATAAATATTATAATCGAAAGATTTCTTAATCTGTGTTAACTTTTAACATTTTTTTTCAAAAGAAAGTTACTATTTTAATTCTTTTGCCATCCTTTCAGTCCATTGATTGGCGATGCCGGGCGCGTCAACTGCGAAGGTCATTAGTCCTGTATGTGTAATGCATCTTTTTCCCTCGGGAAGTGGCGGATACCCTAATCAGGTATCTCCCACAAGGGAGGCATGCTCTACGCTCCCGACCGGTCTTCCGGCATGTTAATGTGTCATGACTCGAACCTACGCACTGAAGTGACATCGATGATGCTCCGAGCCACCGCTCTAGGTCCTCCCAGTCCAGATGTGTTCATTATATACATATAAACTTCGACATGTCACAATTATTCTGAAAAATATCCAAGGAAATTTATATTAAAATTGCTTTCAAAGCAAAGTCCAATTAGCTTAGAATACAAAATAAACAGGGAAATGAAACCAAAAAAAAGACGTTTTGAAGGAATATTCTAAATCCTATGAAATATTGCACAACTATTGAAAAGAAAGCAATATTAGAAATGAAGTTTTGGGAGTTCATTCTGCGAAACAAAAATTCAACTGGTCGCAAAACAATTTTAACGACTTCCCAACGACTTAAGAATTTCTAAAACTTTTTCATATAAACATTTCTCAATGATACTAGTAAGAAATAAATAAAAAAATTGTTATTATAAATTTATTTATTTATTGTATTTATCTTATTTGAATAAAATAATCGAAAAGTATGTGTAAGTAATATTTTTACTCTTTTTTGTATTATCAATAGATTTTCTATCGACATATTTTTTGCATCAACATATGAAATAATCTTTGGTTTATTATTAAAATAATCTACAAGAATGAGACATTGAAGCTAGTAATTTTGAGTGCAATGAAATGGCTCAAATACAAAATAAAAGACCACTTGAAATAATTTTTTTCTTACGGTCACTTATTTTATGTAAATGTATATAAGCCATAGAACGCTTGGCGTGTGTATAGAACGCCGAAATTACGAATCTCCCTGGGATTGTTTAGACATGAAGACCAGTTTGAAAATGCTTGAGTTCATGAAAACATTGAATCTTCAGTGAAGTGCGTTCTTTTATTTCTTGAAGTATCTAGTTTAACTTAAATAGTTCCAAATATAATAAAACGATACAAAATATATCACCAAATATTTATTTACAATATACAAGAGTCATAGTTTACCTTATTTTCAAAATCATAATATTAGAAGAAGCTGTTTGGTCTTATTTAACAGCCTTTCTCTTTTATGTCGATTGCATTCATGTAATAAATAATCTTGATTTAACGTATTTGAATTAATTGACTTCTGAGATTTTTTCCTACTCTGTAATTAAACAAGGTTAAATGCAAGTGAAATACAAAGATAAGCATACCCTTTTTTGAAATAATTCCCCGTGAAAGGAATTGCAAATATCGGATATTCCCACATTAGTTTCAGAGAATGTGTTAGGTGAATGTTCATTTTGCATGTCCGAGCTCCGTGACAGAGGGCTTAACGCCAGATCCTCGATTTAAACCCGGTGTTCTCGTTCGCAGGGATTACCTTCTGTGCGCGGGTGAAATTACGGAATCCGTACCTTTCTAAAACGAAGGAGAATTGAATAAATGTGCATTTCGTGTACACTCAACTAAATATCAAAAAGTGGCTCGACGTTTAAATAACTTATATCTCTGATAATTTTTGTATAGTGAATATATATTCAAGCCAACCTTGTAAGTACACCTAAGGGCTACAATTAGTTTGGATACAAAATTCAACTCCGAAGCCTATGGGACTCTGTCATTAAGAATGTAAGATTATGTTATTCTAAATGTTATCGTTCTCTACCATGAAACAATTTGCTTTGTACTGACAAGAATGTCAAAGAATCCGAACATTTTAATAGCTAATTTGTAATATCTGAAATATGCTAGGATAAATCTAGGATGCTTCACTTGCTTTAAAAACATGAATTTATAGAAACGTTTTTCGCTGGTGCAACAAAAACTGTTTCGAGATTTCGAGATAGTATATCATTATTGACATTTAAAAATTTAATAAAAATGTTTAATAGTGTGTGTTTGGAACTCAAATATAGTGACTGCACTTCAAAAAGATACGGATTTCAAAGTAACTTACTGAACAAGATTAGGTTGAGTTGTAGAAATTTTGATGTCCATAAAATGTCTCATTACACTCCATTTCTTTCCAAATATTTTTATTACAAGATATTGACAAACTGTTTGCCATTAAACATGATTTTTTCTTTGCCATTACTTACAGGTTTTTAAACTACGGGCGAAACTGTAATTTTTGTATGATGTTCTTTCGTTTAAAAGTAAAAATGTGTTGTCATGTTTTACAAACATATTGATAGTCAGGACATAATCGAATCTTTTTAAACCACGGTGCCGCGGGTAATGCTCCCGAGAGCGAGACACATTCAGTACCAAAACTTAACCATGGGTTAAGGGTACGTGTGGTTAACGTAAAGACATCCCCACGCCGTATTCTGGTCTTTTCAACCTGAGAAGTCAGTTTTCTCATTGTCGTACAGCAATATACACTGAAACAATGAAAGGAAAACGCACATTATAATCTTGCCCTATCAGGAATCGAACCCCAAGCCGCGTCATGGAAAGCGAGCGCGTGGACCAATGAGCAAATGAACATGATTCGGACTCTACACTCCGGAATTGCTTATAAGATCTATCCCAGAGAGACTTAATGTTCAAAATCAATCAAAAATTGCATTTGCGGTGTCAGAGAATTCTGTAAAATATGAGATACCGAATTCAAAAAAGATGATTAATACGAGGGACGTTGGAGCGAACAGAATGTTACTATTTACAGAGCTATTTGCTAGTACGAAAACATATATAATTGTAACGTTTACTTTCGTACTAACAGCATGAATAAAAAATTACGTGTTGCGTGTTACAATTGATCAAAAGTTTTTACTGATATCCCTTACACATAGTCCACAATACACAGTTTCTTAATTTTTCAAATCACCATGTATTTTCTCATTCCTAGGGAGCAATTTAAATCTTTTTGGAACTTAATATTCTTCCAAAACATACTTTTCACGATTTACTAACCACCTTAGTACTAGTTCCATCCACTACAGTGCATCATAACGGTTCCTACTATACTTATTTTACTTTTTACAAACCACTTTATCTAAAGCTTGAATTTACATCGTTCAGCCGTTCGGGTCTTCCAAATGTTAGTTAAAGAACATGAACATATAAAACAACACCCCTACGGACAAGACAAATTGTACTGCTTGATATCAGTGGGGGAAACTCAATAGAGCACTTCTAAACGATTAGGAAATTAGGGGCTTAGGATACGTCAACATGAAGTATACAAGGGAGTAGAGAGTGTACCAGTTTCTAAGTTTTAGGGTTGGAGGTGGGAGAAATTCCTGATGTCCACACGATTTTTTTTAAAAATTCCAATTGTGGAATTTAAACGCCAAGATTTTCCAAAAAATGTACTAGCCACAATTGCCTTTTCATCCCTATCTGCACAAGTTCCTTCCACTACGGCAGGAATGGGATTGGATTGGATTTATTTTCGTCAAAGAGCAGTAAAAACTGTTTGTGACTTATGGGAGAAAATACGTTCTCATTAGCTCCCTTTCCCACCCCTTTGCTGTACGTAATTGAACAATTAATAAAAGTGTCAAAATAGCAAAGTTAATGAAACTAATACTTGAAAATTTATTTAAATGAGCATTTGCTTAAAGAAGTAAAAACTTGGAGAGAATAATTAGTATTTAAATGTGATTTATTAATTGCGAAAAGAGTTTAATATGCTTTATTGAGACCCCTCTGGTTTGTGTGCACCCATGCACACTATTTCAGTGCAATTTCTGCACCGACCAGGCTCATGAGAGTCAGCATCCCCTGAATGGCGTTGGGGCTTCTGTACAACACACAGTGGTTTACTACAATCAAGGATGTAGTGTCCCCATGATGGCTTAGGGCACACATTTTTAACTTAGCCGCAATAAAAAGAATTGGAAAATAATAATTTGAGGAAAACAATAATAGGGGGAAAGGCGAGAACAAAATACCTTGACTGAACTTAAATATTTACAATCCCAATATAATTTCTCCCCATGAATACGCCTCCAAAAAAGAAACACAAACAGAGTAACGCACAAAAATAGACAAAACCAATTTTACACCACAAATACCGCGACCGCGAGTCAGTCTTAAGTCCGCAGTGGAAGCTGAGCTGTGAAATGTGAGCATCGCGGTGAATAGCAGTGCAGTGATTGTGCTCAGTGACGTGAACCGTTGTCAGTGCATCGTACTGTGGTCAGTGACGTGAACCGAGGTTAGTGCATCCAACTGTGGTTAGTGCAGTGGACTGTGACCAGTGCATCGAACTGTGGTCAGTGCTTAGGACTGTGTGACATTGTAAATAAATAATCAAGAGAAGTGTAGTGTAAATAAATAAACAAGAGAAGTGTGACGTTTAAAGAATAATAAAGTGTTTTCAGTGATTGTGTTACGAAACAAAATAAACGTTTTTTGTTAAAATAATATCAGAGTTTTAATTCACCACCTAGAATCGTAACAATACACTACAAATATTCATAAGATGTGAAACATATAATCCCTAAGGATTCTTACTATTGTTCACAGTTCTATCTAAAATTATTTTACGAAAAATTATCCAATGACAGTGCAATTTTTTTCTATATAATTCACTCTGATTTTAAGACAAATTACACAGCTGTTTCTATAAATTGTGGCAACACTGACGCTGTTAGCACACTTCAATCTTGTAAGCTCAAAGAAAAGGAAATATAAAATTATACAATCCAATATTCAATGACATAAATTTGAAAAATGATACCAAAATTTTCTTTAAAATGAAATTATTAATACATTTTTTATACTAATTATAATTCCTAATGATATGGAATACAGAGCATTGCTACATTTACTTTCTAACTTATGGAGTTCCCCTTTTAGAAATATAATAATTTTTACTGTTGAATGTTCATCTGGCTACTAATTGGTTCTACTAATGTTCTCCCCTCGTGCCTGAGAGGCACGCGAGCGCGGCGTGTCCTTGGCCTCCCCGTCGGACGCGAGCAGAGGTATTTTCCCCTCCTCTCAACATCTCAGAATAAAATTTGACTTCGGAACGAAACAATCTGCAACACTTACTTTCACCGAAGGCTTAGCACTTTCAGTTGGCATTGAGACGTTTAAAATACCTCCTCACGAAACAAAATTAAGAAAAACTCGACGTCTACTTTATATGAATACGGGGAGCGATTGGTATTGCAACTGATTATTCTCTTGACTACCTTCGTAAATTACGCCCTCACACGGCGAGCACAATAACCTAACTATTTATACTTTTCTCTGTTCACCTGTCACGTGAACTATTTTTGCCCTGCCCTAGCTCTAATTTACAATTGGGTGCCACAATGCCTTTGCTTGTCAGTTGCCCGTACCTCTGCTAGCTCGTATCACTATTACATCCTACCTGGTCGTGGTCCGCGCGCTCATTCCATACGGAGTTGAGGTAGGGCCCGTTTCGTTCGTGCCTGGGTCAAATTTTACACAACTATTAAATAACAACACATGGATCTAAGGCAATTATGAGCCATATGGGATGCTCATATGTTTAATGTCCGATCTTTTCCTCATTTTCCAAAAACAAATACAACGTGCCCCTCCGACTTGCGAAACATAACAACACAAAATACATAAACAACACAAAAAAATACAAACATGCACACTGAAGAAATAATTCAAGATCTCATACACACACAAGAATGCGCATTCTGTCGTGACCTTTTTGATGATTCTATTCTTAGTCTAGTTATCAGGACTTGGTCTTCGACAGAGTCTTTTTCATTGGACTTGCACGTGAACGAAAGAAAATAAAGTAAATGCACGAATCGTGCCGCTTTCCTTTTTGCAGCGATGTCGCTCCCTGTCAGCGCCCGTCGTTGCTAGTTGTAATGTGCACCCTCCATGCACGCAGTCCCCGTTCAGCGGCCATCAGTTCCCGGACGCACTCATCCATTTGAAGTTATCAGACGTACTCACAACTATTGTTCCTCGCAACTAATCGCGTCTTCAATAAATGTTCTTTCGCTATCTCGCGACGTATTTAAATTTTACGACACTTATGTTCCCCGCGCCTAACTTGCGCGAATAATGTCCATGCTAATTTTACCGTGAATTTCGAAACAAATTAAATTAAATTTCAGTTCCACGTCGTCTAAATAACTGATTTTAAATAACTGAACATGAATTAAAACTTTTGCAAAATAATTTCGCGAAATTTCTCAAAAATCTAGCATAGCATCAAATACGTGCGTTCACCATCAACGCTCGACTCGTTCTCTGTCTGTAACACATTTTACATTGTTGGTCTACAATTCCCTGCGACTGTCTTCTTTCAAACACATGCCCATCACTATAAGAAATGTTCGAAAATATTTATGTTTTCACTGTTTTCGGGCGTCTTGCGTCTTACTATCGGCTTCATAATTTCACTAAATTTTATTTGGTAATTGTCACGTTACCAAATTCCATTTTCCTGTCTTCCTTTTCTCAAAAACCATTATTTTCGTCTTCTCAGTTCGTGATGACGTCATTTACCTCTTAGGCCGCTCTTTCAATTCTTTCTTAATCCTCTATGCTATGAACTTGAATATTAATTTATTACGAGCCCCACATAAATTCCCCCGTGCTGTGACTAATTTTGCCCTGATCTAAATATTTTTCTCTATAATTTCCGAAAGTTTGGCCAAAATCCATCCAGGCATTCGCTGGATATTCAATAAAAACCGTCTCGTTATATACTTACAGAAGTACAACAATGGGTGCCATATTTTCAATCTTCGCCCTGTTATACATGCAATTTACCCAATTTATGATATTTTCGGAACCCATGGCTCGAATCTTTTTTTGTTTTAAAATGTTCCTGAATTTGGGTTCTATTTACTGTTTATAACACCCTTTTCCGCCCTTTACGTTTTCTATTACATTCCTGACAATTATTATTACGCGGCGCTGTTGTCTATTGTTTATTTCTTTCTTAGTTTCTCTTTGATTACATAAAAGTTCCGTGTTCTATGCATTCTTGCGGGCTAGCCTCACAAATCATTACAGTATGGGTGACGAATTCTCCTCTGCCTTCGCGGATATAACTCGGTGGTAGGTGATAATGTGTATTTCTTAGGAAGCACACTCTTTAAAAATTATAATTTAATGCTTTATCCCCTGCGATCTCCAAAAAATACAGATTTGGTATAGATATTCAAAGACTTACATAAAATATAATTCATGGTACTTCACATAAAACACTACAAAACAAATTCGTCATTGAATAGATTAATAAAATTCTAAAATAACATACTAATTAAAACTTAGTAATTAAAACTACAATATATTTTATTGAAAATACCACCCTTTGTAAAATTGCCAATATCAGTATCTGGATGGATTTTTTAGGGTTAATTTTTGGTTCCTGTTTTTTGTGTTCGTTGATAAATGTTCGACAGACATCACACCCCATCTGTAAACATACAGAAAGTTTAAAAAAGAAAATTGAATTTATTGCTATTAATTCATAACTAATAATAATTAATAGATAAAACCGGGAGCGGTAGATCAGTGCATCAACTGATGTCACCGCAGCGCCTCTGACCGGGAGGTCCTAGGTTCGAGTCCTGACGGCGGTAGGATTTTCGACACTAGCTTTTCAGCTAGGTCGAATTCAGTCGCTGTCTTGATGAGAATTCTAGAGGCCGGCTGCTCTGATCGGTAGTTTTCCGTGGTTTCTGCGATCAACACCAGGCGAATGCCGGAGCAGTACCCTAACAAACGGGCAGTACCCTAACAAATACACTTACACTAGCATGCACTACACTACCACATATTCCGCGAGACCGGTCGGGAACTTAGAGCTTGTCCCGACTGGGGCGGTGCCCCGCTGGTGGGAGAGTCCTGGTTAGGGGGAAACCCCAGTAGCCGACGGTAGGTCGGCGCCGGATGTCGCCATCCAGCGGGGGAAGATCACCGCCATCTCCCGAGAAAAACATGCACTACACTAACGGGACTAATGACCAGTTGAAGCGCCAGGAAACACGAAAAAATCAATCAATTAATAAAGATACTAAATATAACAATAACAATTTTAATTATTAAAATTACCCCTGCCAATTTTAAAATATAAAATTTAGAAATAAAAACAAAAATCCCACCTCCAATAATTTAGCCATTCGTATTGTCAAATAAGTGTGAGAAACCCCTTCCACAACCCACAAAATAAATTTACAATTTCCTTTTGATGAGAACTTCGAATCTTAAAGAAGAAATACTATGAAAAAGGAGCCGATGTATTTAGACTATCCATTAATTTTCAATTATTAATCATTTGAATTCAGAAAAAGTAATAATAAATATAATAAAATTAATTTTACACAAAAAATACTGAATCGAAAAAAGTAACCTGTACGCCAAAATCTACCTCAACTAACTCCACTGATAGTGATAAAAATAATTGAAGGATAATAAATATAAACGCCTAATACTAAATTAATAAATTAAACGAAATCACTAAATGTAGAATTTCGAAAAACAGCAAACCGCAAAATGAGAATAGCTAACAATAATAGTAAACTAACAAAGCACAATCCACATGAAAGGCTTGAATGTTGGCGGAATCTACGGAAATATTTTTTCATTGTGAACATAAATTTTAAAAAATGTCCCTACCACGTAAACGTAATATATACATGCTAATTGTGTGAAGGTGGGCAACGGCGTTTGCCATCAAAAAACGAAACGAACTACATTAAATGGAGAATGAATACATGTTCTCATCGGTCAGTGATATTTTACAAAAGTTGTCCCGCTAGCAGGTCTTTTTAGCTAGCACTGAGCTCCAGTCATGAAATTGTTCCAATATGATTTTTTGAATGTACTATTTCCATTAACGTTTAAATAAGGTATATGAGAGTTGTGGTATTCAAGCAAATATAGAAGAATAAGTGCACGGAAGAAAAAATAAAGAAAGGCTGTAAAGAAGAAAATACGGTATGAGAATGTTGCATTACACGTGCTTCAACTTTTCACACAATAAATTTCATACATTTTCTCTTTCAATTTTGTAAATAATTCTCAAAATATAATAAAGGTATTAGAAGAATAGTTACTGCATCGAATGAGCCATATTGGTGTGATATAAAAACGGATGGAACTTGATTCCGTATGCATATTTCCAGGATGTCTTCTCCGCTCCTCGTAGACACGTCTCCTTAACATTCACACACGTAGAGTGAGAGCGCTGAGCAGTTGTGAACCGGTCAGGCGACGATTCTACGCAGATTGAGATACAGTTTCAAACCTACCACTTTAGTCATTTCATATCTGAACGTCGTACTTGCGGAGTCGATTTCTGCGCTAATCAGTTCGTATTTCGGTTAGGGTGAGAAGTGAATTATCTCGCGTATACGAATACGTGATCGGTCACATTATGTAGTAGATCTCATATACACTAGTAAATATAATCAGAAGACTATATTTTACCTATTGCAAGAGAGAAAAATTCGCAACTTTCGTACTGCGACAATTTCAAACATAAAGGTCAAATTGTTCCGTTATAGTAATAGACATGTGATTGAATTATGTTTTTCACAATAAATCACTTCACTTTCACTAATAGTTTAAAGATTAAAACATCTAAATTAATGTAAATAGCAATAAGTATTAGAACTCTTTAATTGTGTTATTTTCTGCAAACGTTCAAATAGGATTACAGTCTTTTAAAATAATATTTGTATCTCTTTTTGTTTCATTACCTGAAACATCACAAAGTCTCTTTCAATTTATAACAAGTAACAAGTAAAGAAAATAATTTACTAACAAAACGTGGCACCTTAAGAATGAAGAAAAGTAATGCAAATTAGTTAAATATTGTAGCACAGCCACAGCACGTCGGTCACGTTAGCAAAACATCACCACAGACCCGATGGTAGGTTCCAGTCAATTCATCCCTTCTTAGCCGCAGCCACAACCCAAAAAAATGTCCACTCTCAGTCTTACGTCTACGTTTCTTCTGTATGAACTGTGCATTTCCCACTTGCACGAGGCAATTCAAAACAAAGGACCAAGATTTTCGAAAAATACAGGCTACAATATAAGCCACAACCCTACTTCCTAACTCCACCAGAACTAGGATCGTTTGTCGGATGCCCGAATCATTCCCTCTCTGTCTTACGTCTAGGTTCCTTCTGCGCGAACTGCGCATTTCCTCAATGGTGCAATACAAAGCCAAGGTCGAAGATTTTTGAAAAAATATTGGCTACTAGCCACAATTTTACTTCTCAACTCCACCAGTACTACTTCTACCTACTGCGGATGCTCGGTTCCTTCCGTCCGCCGATTCGCGAGGTCGTTCCCGCAGCCCCAGCGCCGAAGAATTTCCGCCCTCAGTCTGGCGTCACCCGACGCGTAAGTCGTCTAAAAGTTGGCGCCTTATCTTGATGTAATTTACAACGTGACTCAATTCGAGCGGCGCGCCGCCTACGCCCCAGCGCCGCGGCGCCCCCCCGCGCCGTCCACCACACGAGCCGCGCCGCCGCTGCCGTAGGAGCCTCACAAGCGTGTAACATATCCGTCAGGCGGCACGAAATATCCTCAAAATTGCTTATTGTATGAAGTAATTTCCTAATTGTATACTTCTTCTATGGTACAAGTATAAAAATAAAGGAAGTGCAAATCAATTAAAATGAATGTCAAATCTCTTACGTGATACATAATAATAATTTCTTTCTAACATAATTACAATTAATAAATTTCATAATTGTAAATATTGGAAAATAACTGTTACACCAAAACTGAATTCATCAGACTAATAATATTAGTAGAACACATTTAATTTAAATTTGACCTTAAATATGAAGCTAAAGTAAGTTTCATTTGCATAACTCGCGCAGTAATTGGAAGAGAAATGTATTTTTCATGTCTGGAAGATGGATGGAAAAGCGTCTCTTGACTTCTTTTTAAAGAAGGCAGCGGAGAGATCTACTGCATTTTGTTTCTCTGAAGCTCAAATCTGTATCTGCACTAATAATGAATGGTCGTAGGTATTTTATTTACGTTTTAGAATATGTAATAATATTTATTTTTTATCCACTTTCCCCCAAAACTATCTGCGAAGTGGAAAACTCTCTTGACTTCAAAAATTTGAATTAAAGACAGTGGCGATGTATATATTGCGTATCTCATAGCTTCATGATCTAATTAGTTTTAAAAGAATAGCTTCAGGATTAATTAGATTTAATAGTATACTTCATTAAACTATAACAGAATCGAATGCATGTTTTGAGCTTTCTGCATTCTTTAAGCAAGTGATGTGCTTAAGTCACTATATACAAAATTCTGGACAACGTTTTAATGACATGGCCAGTATGTCTTAATATTTACTTACAAATTTTTGGAAATATATAATTGTGAATTTGTAACTGCTTTAATAAGCGTATTTCATTGTTTTACAGGTGTATTGTGTGCGGTGGAAAGGTAAAATGTGTATAATATATAGTCTTAGTAGCGTCAGAAAGACAAGACTAGAATTACAAAATCTGGAAGTAAACTTTTAACACATTAAAATTAGTTAAAAAACTCATTTATAGCTACAAAATAATATCGAGTTAAACTATTAATATAATTATGATAAAATATACGAAGGACTCTTTTTTACAAATTAGTATAAATTATTAATTTGTTAGATCAATGAACAACCGAATAATATGAAAACGAAGCACACATAATGTAATGACAGCAACAAATTGTAACGTCATTTCAGATCAGATTCATCCAGGCAAGCTTTTATTGTATGTGCAAATTAGACTATGTATTGAAATAAAGTCAATAACTCTGTGCACGTTTCAAACAACATTCAATTAACAGTTATTTAAATCACATGTATAGTGTCATGAACAATTTCAAAGACAATTTCGCACCAAACCAAACATCGTAAAAAAAACAAAAATGCTGTGAAAATGAAACAGTACATGTAATAATAAAATAAAATAAATGCACTGACATGTTTCCATTGGGAATCGACTACAATTATTATGACATATTGTAACACAAAACTGCGAGTTATTTCTCTCTAAACCGCGAGAATGATCGAACATGTCAATACAACTACGTCACGTGTTTTACTGCAATTGATACAACGATTTTTAAATGTCCAACAATAGATTTGCCGCGCTGGTCCAGTGCGTTAGTTCCAATCCCAAGCGAAGTCTGTTCGCACGTCCATTTTGGCTACGACCATCAGCAGGGTACAGCATTTTCGCGACTCAATGAAGCTGTCCATAATTAAAACACCTGTCTGTTTGAGAAGAGAACGATCAACGGTGTCAGATACTTGAACAAACACGAGTCACTGTTCTCGAGAATTAATGAAAATAAATTAAAACTTAAAGCAGCAGAGGTCCGAAGCGCCTTGCTGAGTCTCGAGGGAGGGGGAACGGACTGTCAGAGAAAGAAAATGACGATGCCAGGGAGTATAAGACGCAGTTTCTTTTAGGACAACGGTTCCAGACGATCATGAAGTGACGTCGCCCTAGTAGAACTTATGGAACTGAACAATGTAATTATGAATTCGCAAATAAAATTTACACTTTTTATGCTTTCAAAATGGTTCTTTAACTATACAGTTTTGGGAATACACACTTTTTAT
>BLKR01015792.1:0-50307 GCA_011170035.1 Teleogryllus occipitalis | reverse complement strand
CTAAAGCATGGGATAATCCACAGTTTTAAAAATAGGAAACGACGCATTAATTATTTATAAATTTTCTCGTTTACTATACGGATAAATAGTTTTGAAGTATATTTTAAACTATTTTTACGTGCGAAAGGAAATGTGCTCGGAACTAAAAAAGGTTAAATGTGAGCTATTTTTTTCTTGTGCAACGGGGTAATATATCGTCGATACTTTTCCTTGAATTTTAAACGAAGGTTTGGGTGTTGAAAGATCAAACAAAGAGTCCAAAATAAATGTAAGGCTCATCGTTCTAATTAAAAGGTAACATTTTTATTTTAGAGTTTCAAATAAAAGTTAACGAGGTGTACATTAGTGAATTTTTCGAATTCATACTTTGCAATCGTGGGATAACGACATCTGTGTGTGTGTTTTTTTTTTTCAAAGTAAAACAATCCGAATTTTCGGAAAACTGAAAGAAAAATATCTGCTCCAGGATCTCAGCGACGGATTCGACAGGTCGTAGGGTCTCATCGCAACACAGAAAGTCTCTAAAACACCTGGATAAAATTCTTTTGAGGAAAAACTTTACATAATGATCGTGCGACAGAAAGAACATAAGCAACAGGGAAACTCCCCGTAGAAGTAAATGTGAATATTTCGATATTGATCAAAGTATTGATTGTTGTTTTGCTGCTCCAACCTCTGCCCCAACCCCCCCAAAAATATATGAAGAAGACTTAACAAAATACGATTTGATTAAAATGGAGATATTCTCTTTCAATTGCAGAAACGAAACCGGTTGTTATGTGCCCCAGATCTCAGCGGGGACTCGTTGATCCGTAGCTTGTAACGTCTATTAAAGTCTCGTCGTAGATATCTCAATTTAAGCAGAAAGTCAGCACAATTAGATAAGTGTGTCACTTTAGGAATTTACACTTCAAAAAAGTGAGAATTTGCAAATTGGAAAAGACAAAGGACGATATGATGACAGATTCGACCAGCTTTTGTAACATGTTGTATATACAGGAAATATGTTGTCGGTCTGTCATTCCTAACTAGAATTGTTTGCGCAATTAACAACATGGAAAAAGTCAAAAATGAAACCAATTGCTTTACGTCCAAATAGAAAAAAATATCTGGCTTTCGTTGCAATTTCCACTGGAGCAGAATCCAACGAGGGAAATCACAAAATTGGAAAAGTGGAAGACGCAGCTGTGCTTCGGAGTCTCAGCGAGGGCGTCGAGAAGCGTATTTAAAACACGCCTTCCCACGTCCTCGCTGAAACGCAGGAGCACACTTCATCAATGCGATATCAACATAACCAGAAATGTTCCTAAAGAAACGCAATTGCAATTATGAAAAAAGACGAACAAGCTGTGAAGTGTGAGCAGGTGCATTATCGTGATGAAACTTCCCTTACGTGTTTCGCCGCAAATTGGGAGTTTTCTTTCGATTGTTTCCCGCAAACGGCGTAAATATTCCAGATAGTAATCTTTATTGGCTGTTCGACCTGGGGCAATATGCACTACGCCGTTGAAATCCATGAACACAGTGAGAAAAACCCTCGCGTTCAATTATTGATGTACTTTTGTTGGCTCACTAAGAAGCTTATATGGCAATGACTGAGCCTTTATTCCCACGTTGAAACTGTGCCCTTAAGTTTCAGCAGAAGATATGACCCGTTTGAGCAGTTCTGGATTGTTGTTGAGTTCATTCGACACTTGCTTTTGGTCGAAATTCAACAGCTCAGGAACGTAGTTTCCTTCTACACGTTTCATACACAAACTATCCAGAAAATCGCTTGGTATGAGTAAAATGATAATCCAATTTCGTCAAAAATTTCTTTATGTGTGGTTATGCGATTGTCCATTATATTTCATATATCATTTCCTTCACTTTTTCGACGTTATCAGTTGTGTCGGGCACTCGTCATCTTCTTATTCAAGACCAAATTGAAAACGTTTATACAATTTGTAAACGCTTGCTTTATTCATAAAATACTAGCAAGAAGCAACATTCAGCATTTCCATTAGGATGCTGTGTTTAATTCCGATCTCAAAGTAATATTTAATGCAAATCCTTTCTTCCATTTTCCCCGACGAAAATTATCGCCACACCACGTAAAAACGTTTTGACGGTCAACAGTGAAACACATCCAATATGGATGTCTGTCAACATAGGTGAGGAAGGAGTGTAGCAACACGACGAACGAAATCCTGATAATTGTACTTACGTATTCCACGAAATATAAAATTCCCGGGTATTATTTAACCACCCTTCCTATACCATCACATACGCTACACCTTCTAACTTAGGAACTCGCCTCATGTCTGCATGGGAATTCGAAAATTCGTGGCAATTATAAAACTAAGGGAAATAACATTAAGTATGGCAAATATTATGAAACGATAATTTATCGTTGCGGTTCGCGACAGTGGAGTAAATTCACCAGAAGGGGTCCTTAAAACGACGAAATATGGGGCCCCTAGTTAAACAAATGTCATTAATTTAATTTTGTGATTATAAACCAAGTTTTACAGGTGAAAATATTTATTAAAATAAATGAAAGAAAATTAATTATGTTTGCAATTTCATGATAAAATTTAAAATTTAAGTTTTGGTCTTTGCTTTTCAGCTACAAATTTATCAATGACATAAATATTACTTTCAACCACATCGTGTTTTGCGCCTAATTGATAAAACGTTTAAATTAATTAGATGGATTTGTGCCATTGTACGTCATTTTTTTAATCACCGTTAATTTCGAAAAAAAACTTTTGGCGCTAGCGACCGCGACAGGAAGTTCAAAAATAATGTCAATACTGTACACAAATTGGGAAACCTTTTGAATAATGAGCAACGTTTATTAGTTTGCAGGATCTTTAACACATCTTAGTTTTGAAATTTCATTCTTTAAACTTATGCGCAAAGACAACAACTAAGGCAAGTTTATCGTAACATCTGCAGGGTATTTTGATTGAAGTTTTCTCATAAATTTTCCTCATAAATTTCATCGTCCGAACGATCTATCAAAACCTGAGGCTGAATCACTCTGAATATTGCCATTGTATTTTCAATCGAACAGATCGTCGCTCCAGGAGGTTAATGGCAATATCTAGGCATCCATAGTAAACATTGTTTTCTATGTTACATTGTTCGCCATCATTGAGTCGTAGATCCGCGCAGTTTTTGTCAAAATGTTTCAGTTTCTTCAATTATTTTTTGCTAAATTTAACATATACTTTCCAGACTTTGGATAACTCTATTGTATCGTTTTTCAAATCATCATAGTGATTCCCAACGATCATTTCTTTGTAAGTTCCATCGAATAAATTTTGTGCCATTTACAAATGCAAATCAAGTCTTTAGAAAGAGTGTAAGTTAATGTTAGTATTTTGGAATGTAGTGCTACATGGAAAAGAAGTTCAAAATTTTCCTTTTATACTTTTGTCAACTTTTGTCAACTTTTGATACGTTTTGCGTCGTGCCCTTCATAACAGAAAAATCAATGCTTCATTTATTTCTTCTATGTTCTTATCCGTCACAGTTTTAGATGAAAACTTATTTCATTTTGAATTTAGGGACTTAAATAGAACGGGGCCCCTGAACTCTCGGGCCTCAGTACATGGTTCTGTTAGTCTTTATGGACCTTACGCTGCTGGTTCGCGACCAAAAAGAGTGGTTTGTGTCATGGAAAGGCTCCTCTGCGACGAATAATATTTCCTTCATCGTTACCCAGGCATCAGATAAAATGGTTGGTATGTTGGATACTGAGGAAAAATATTGAAGAAGAAATACATTGTCCGACGTTCTAACAGATTCGGAAAGTGCGTTTCGGCGTTTGAGGGAGAACTTTGTGAGGCTAAATTAAATCGCCTCACATGTTTCTCCTTGAGACGCAGGGATGCATATCATCTAGGGTTGACAACTAGGGATCAAGAATGGATAATGACGTGTATGGAAAGCACATTGAATTGTAAAAACAGAAGTTGTGTACCTTTGATTTAGACAGTAGGCGGGTGTTAATACTTTTCATTCACTTATAACGGATTAAGGTAATAATCAGTGTGTAAGTCGGCGTCTGTAGAATTCGTGTACTACGCTCTGTGAAATCACGGAAGTTAAGCGAATTCGAGACGTAGCGGGTTCATGGTTGTGTGAACGACTAGAAACCCCGGGATCTAACGGCGTCAGCACCTGGCCGAAGTAAAAAATAGCACTACTTGTGACGAGACGTAACTGATAATAGAGGATTACTCCAAGGCACGCGCTCAACGCCCCCCAAAATGTGTTCCGAGACGCGCTGCGTAAACGAAGATGCAACGAATTCTTTTTTAAATTATAGAAACCATATCGTTTCACAATTTTCTCTGTGACATAAGGGAAAATTCCATCGGTATGATCTTCCCTATAAATGAGGCATGGTCACAAATATTGCGTAAAAATTGTGTGTTTAGAGAAGAGTGCGGGGATAACATTTGAGTGACCCATCATCTTTAAAGGACTGAGGGGCATATTTAATCGAATTGTAATTAAATAAAAAGGAGCATTGCTTTAAAGTTTCAAATGGGAAGTGATGTTTCTGGATCGCTGGTAAGAAAATACAGTGTGTGAATTTCTTTCAATCTAATGGTCCCTTTTTGTCGAGTAATGATTCTATTAAGTGACGCGTTTCTCACACATTAAATAGCTGAAGATGTGTTTCAAAGTCGTAGAAAAAACTTGGTGTGTAAAATGTATCGCACCACAATCTTTGTTCTGACACCTATGAACATATTTCATCGAAGAGGATTCAATGCGGTAAAGTGCCATTCAAACATTTGAAGAACGGAAATTGTTCTCCCTGTCTCGGGTAAACATTTGTTATGGAGTAAAGCCGTACGAGACAAAGCTAGCCCACTGTTTCCGCGACCGCGACTAGTTACAGTTCGCAATTCCGTCTCAAGAAACGCAGCAAAAGACACTCTGCTCCTTGCAACACGAGAATTTTTAATTTTTTGATGTTAAATACTGAAAGTAAATTAAAATAAATATATTGCATTGTAGAGTCTCATCAAAAAGATATTCAGAATGAAAACTCCAGAATTCCCTCTTTGTTCGTTACAGTTGCAAAACCACACAGTTTGGTTGGAATTCGACACAATGAAATAAAAGTATACACTTACTGGCAAATAATTAATAAGGGTGTAATGATGAATGAAGTCCTATGAAAATATAATGGCGAAATTCTGATATTGTTTTGTTTGGAAGTTGTTGAAGGAATCTCAAATTGTTTTGCGGGGCTGCGATGTAGGATTTATGAGTAGGGGACACCTCAGGCTTCCCTCGTCAAGATGTCAACTAAAACGTACGCCAAGTTCCTCATTGCAGAACTGGACTACATCTTGCATCGTTACTGACTGGAATCAAATCTAGTGTTTGCGGGTGATATATATCTGTTGATCGGAGAAACCACGGAAAACTACCGATCAGAACAGCCGGTCGCTGGAATTCTCCTCCAGGGAGCGACTGAATTCGACCTAGCTGAAATGCTAGTGTCGAAAATCCAGCCAACGTCGGGACTCGAACCTAGCACCTCCCGGACAGAGGCGCTGCAGTGACATCATTTAATGCACTGAGCTACCGCTCTCAGTTGGTGCTATAAAAACATACTTTTAATATTCAAAACTTCCAAAGTTAGAAATAATGCGACAGAGTTCAGCGCGCTTTGTCTATCCATGGCCAAAATTTAAAGAAAAAATTTGAGGTGGTTTTGAATGTTTTTAATAAACTGCATTTTTTAAGCAGAAATTGAAAGAAATTTACTCGTTTTTGGAATAATTGTTCCAGACCTATTTTAAAAATTAGAGCTTTTACAAAAGGTTGTATTTAATTGAAAAATCTCTGCTTTCAGATTTCGCCCGAAATGAGACTAGCACCATTTTTTTAGTGTTTTGATTCGTACGAAGAGAAAACTGAAAGAAAAAACATGGAGCTGTTTATGAGAAAAAAGTGCTTAAAAACTACCTATAATTCACGCAAAATTACGCGAAAACTGCTCATATTTTTGAAAAATTGTATGGACCTTATTTAAAGATGCTTTTATATAATTGGTTTTATTTAGGAAAAAGATTGTCTTTTTTTAATATTGTAGTTTTATGAAGATGCCGCAAAATATTTGTAATTATCGATTCATGGACCGTGAGACCTGCACCACTTTCTTAAGTGTTAACGCTATCCAAGAACAAAGTTTAAACAAATATTTGGTTCCATTTGTGACAAAATTTTGAAAATGTTGATGAAGCTTCATGTGAAATATTTCCCAAAATCAAAATATTCGTTTCGAACTCAAGAGGACATCGAGTTCATTTAAATTATTCCGGGAAGATGAATTTTGGAGAAAATGGGCTGAACGGTTCTGGGGCATGGGGTTCTGGGGAATTTTGGAGAAAATGGGTTTTAGCGGTGATCATGGACAGACAGGCAGAGACAGACAGGCAGAGACAGACAGGCAGAGAAAGACAGGCAGACAAAGACAGGCAGACAAAGACAGGCAGACAGGCAGACAAACAGCCAGACAGACAGGTAGGCAGGCAGACAGGCAGACAGACAAGCAGACAGACAGGCAGACAGACAGGCAAACAGAAAGGTAGGCAGGCAGGCAGACAGACAGGCGGACAGACGGACAGAGAGAAAAACGCTTTGCCGTCAATCAATGTTTTGTATCAAGAACCCATGAAACATGAATTCTGAGAACACAACATGATAGAGGAAGTAATTTATTATATAGAAACTAATAATATCCACGATTGTGCTACCAGGACTCGTCAATAAGCGATTTTCTGTAAAACAAATCAGTTTCCTAGAGTAGGATTACGAAACGTTTTCTTCTTACGAAGTACGCGCGGAAACATTTGTAGCCACTTGTATGTGAACTTTGAAAATATGTTTAAGGCTTATCTGGATACCCCCAAACTTATAATATCCGTTTGAAAACTCGCAGAGCCAGACTTTTTGGGAAAGTATCCGCGTTCGAAAATATTGTCACAATGGTTTAGGCGGTGGCGTTGAACACAAACGGACAGACAAGTTTTGCTGTCAATCAATTTTCGGTGGGTGTTAAGGACCACTAACTATGGATTCTGACTACACAACGTATTAAGGGAAGTAATACCGTACATTTAGGACCACGAAATTGCGGGCGAAGAGTGATGTACCGTTAATGAATAAATTACTGGTTATCATATGGAGATGCAGTGAGGTGAAGTGCAAAGAAGTGAAGTGAAGAGTTGGGTACGGTGTAGAGAAGGGCGCATTCCTACATCTATTTCTTTATACTTATTTATTTGTGTTTTTATTTTATTTTATTCTTGTTTGTTTATCTGTATTTGTTTTATTTGTCATTTTTAATGTTTGTGGGTATTGCTTATACAAACTTTTATTTTTGTATTTATTTTAACTGCCACCTAACGAATGCTCATTGCAGTAATAAACTATTATATTATATTATTAAGATTTGTCCATTTCTTCCTTACCAGGGTCCGGCAACACGAGTGTCTCGGTTGAAAAGTTGTCTACTCCCTGTGCACGATTGTAATAATTCCCCTTTTTACGAATTAAGGCTAGAAAGTAAAAATAAAAAATTCTACATCTTAAAGATGTACAATTTCAACATTAAACTATTTAAAAAACTACGGAACGTAATTTACTCCAGCATTTTTATATCAAAATTACATTCTATTCCCAATTATCCAAAGAAATTCCTGAGAATATTGCTACTGCCATTACATTCTGAGTGTAGCAGATGCAGCACTGGGAGGTGCCGTGCTGCGAGTGCGACTACATACGGGGATCAGAACGGGTTTCAGGGGATTGTTTGCCTTTAGGGGAATGATAAGCAATATGCAATGAGAATAAATAAATTTAATTGCATAATAACTTCATAAATACAACTGGTTGGTTAATGGTAAGCCGGGGGACCTTTGAAAGTTTATAGTTTTACTGACTGCTCTTCTTTCTTGAAGTACACTTGGGTTTAGCTTACTTACAGTTTTGTAGCAAGGCATCAACCCAAATCACTCGGCTGAGTGTGTCGATGTCCGGGCTGAGGTTGGCTCCAGGCAGTTCGGTGGTGCGAATTGGCATGGGCGCGGACTCAGATGACCGGAGGTGGTGGTGAGGTGGTTTGCCGTGAATTTGGCCAGGTGGCGGCTGCGGCCCGCGAGTGGCACGAATTTGAGGCAGGCTTGTTTTGGCTGTACTAATCGCCTTGATAGGCGAAGCAGGAACAGCCGACTTTGTTGAGTTTTGTTGGTCAGTCTTGTTTAAGAAGTTCTGAGCAGTGTAGTTTGAGAAGTTCTGTTGATTCTCTCTGTCGATTCAGTCGGTTCTGTCTATAGATTCTCTCATGTGGGAGCGAAGTCGCAGTATTTATTTAATTTGGGGGTGTGATTGAGGCTGTGGAGGGGAGAGTCACGTGGCTATGACTTGGGCCTATAGTTAGGCGGGAAAGTTTTACGTGCCCGCGATTGGCTCCCTATTCGTGATTCGCCTTCGGGCCCGGAGAGAGGAGGGTCACGTGACATTGGCGGCGATCGGAAGCGAAGGCGGTGTCACGTGAGGTGCCCACGATGGCGGCCCGTTTGCATTTGAGATTTTCTTCCCACGGGAATTGAGGCATCTGGCTTGCAGGTGGCCAAGGAGCGGGGAGGCGCGCCGGCAGTGCACTTGAAAATCTCTTTGTCGGCGAGATGCATTAACGGGGTTGTATTTGCGAGGGAGGCCCGAAGCGATTCCCAGAAATATTTGTGTACATTTCTGGGTAGCTTGTCAGGTAGCGAGCGATGGAGGTGTGAAGGGCGCTGCGCGCCGGGTTGGCCCAGCCCTGGGCTAATGAGGGCTTAATCCCCAGCTGTGGCGGCGCCGAGAAGCGGCGGTCAATGTTCTCGGCGGGCGTGGGCCCTTGGGAACGGCGGTTTACGCGGAAGACACTGGGCAAATGCTTTTATTACCCTTTTGTTCTGAGAAGGTTGGCGAAAGTATTTTTAATGGTGGGTGGCCGCGCGGGAAGAAAGCTTTTAGGGGCTGCGCCTCGGTGGCAAATTTGATCGCGAGATTGAACACTGAGTATATCGGCCAATTTTCTACACGTGTATTGCGGCGCATAGAATCGTTAAGTTGATGTAAATTAATGTTTAAGATATACATAGTACTTAAGAATGAAGATTGTTGTTTATAGGAACAAATAATTATAAAAATACATAATCATTTTTAAATGAAAGAAAAATGAAAAAGTATTTTTTTAAATTAATGTTTTCAAAGAACCTTCAATAGGGAATATCACCTGTTTATACTCCTACAAAAACCTAGCCACTCGGGTGGCTCATGGACAGCGTGCTAGGTTTCCGTGGTGCGATCCCGGGTTCTATACCCGGTGGGGGCAAAATAGAGCTGTAGCTTTCCATTACTTTCGTCTCAGTTTCGTCATAGCTGTGTGACAAAAGAGAAGCTCAGGCAGATCAAATGTGGTGAATGCGGTGAAGGAAATACGGCACGCTTACCACCTGTCTTTCTTGCTCCCAGGCGAAGATAGTAAATAGAAAAGAGCCTATACTGCGGTTTTTACAGAGCTGCCTCTCAATTCCACTCAAGGCCTGTCACCACGGTGGCATTATGGCACGGTTTTTCACTTCTTTCTCAGACGTGCTGCTAGGTGTCGCATGTTCGCCACCGTATCAAGCAATGCTGCAGATGAAGTGATTCTAGGGGCATGACCGAGAAAGACGCGAACAACCGTGCCATAATGTGCCACGACAGGGACCCTGTCATGGACACTGCCATGGTTCGTCTCCACGTGGTGGAGACGAACCATGACAGAAACATGTGAGAATTAAGATACTAAGAGAAACATCTTAATATCTGTCATATAAATTAGTAAATTTATTAGATTCCACTTGTGTTATAAAACATGATGTTTTGATATAAAGAGTTGCTAATCTTAATCTACGATACAAGAAATTTTTGCGGGCTAAAATCTTTATCTCCTGGAAATTCACGTGAATGGAAGTTGTAATTCTATGTCGAAATTCTTAGAAAATTCTTTCATCATGATAGGTCTGTTATGTTTCTTTTATGCTAAAGTAGTCTTGTGCTCAACTTACGTTCAGATTGTCCAATGTATGATCTATTGCAATCTGAACAATTGATTTGACAAACGTTCATAATCTTTGATATCCCTCTCAAATTTTTCAAGTTTTTTACCATAAAACACCTATTTATCCCTCTATTTACAAGTTTAAATTTGAATTTGGTCAATAGTAAACTCTACTTCCTCGCATTCTCATTCATTTTGATTTATTCCAACGACATATCGTCACATGATACTATACTGAGATCTTCAAAAGTTTCTAGAAGGTGCGTTCCGTATGGTGACTTGAGTACTTTGGAACTCTTATTATGTAATTCTGTTTAAATCTGACCATTGTTTCAAATATTATATTTATTTGTTAGGTCATTTTCGCCTGAAGATGGAAATAATTATTTTCCGAAACATTGCTTTTCCTATTATGTATCATATATAACAAATTGGTATCATATTGTAGTTTATATATAAAACAGTTATCCTAAACTATTTTCTGTGTTTAAAATAAACGACCAAATAAAATCTGTGTTGAAAAATCTATAGACAGAGAAGTATATAATAATTTTAAAAGTTGGATTAATCCGAATCTAAAATGCCAAAAATACGCATACAAATATCCTTTAGCATAGCCTAACAGAAACATTTAAGAACTAATTTTTATTTTCATAAAACGAGTTCCCCTTGACATCAGAAAACATATCTCATGAATAAGAATATGGTGATGTGTGAGTCAATGAATGAAAAATTTCCACCAAGTTTTTTTGTTTATTTTTGAATTTCAGGATGCTATTCGGCATTTCAAAAGAAGTCCATATACGTACATTTACGAAGGAATGTGGAAAGCCCTACTTGGGATGCAAGTTTCCTATTAAATATAGTGTTCTTTTTTCACAACTGTGTTAAACTGACCTTCTCAAACGAATTCAATGTGGATTAATGGAAACTGTTCCAGAACCTCACGTTCAATGTGGAAATGAGTCGTAATGTATGTTATTGCGGTATTTCAAAATGCGATATAAAGTGGGTAAGTCAAATAGGTGAAAAGTTAAGTGATTTTTTAAATTAAATTTTTTCTGCTACAGATGATTTCGACGAGGCAACGAAGACCCAGAAGTGCGTGCCAAAGTTCGAAGGAGTAGACCAACAAACGTTTCTTGCATTATCGTTTATTGATCTCCTTCTCCGGGCGTTGGTATGTTTATCATCATTATGTATGTCAACGTAATAAAATGTACAAAACACTACTGAATCATCATATTAAAAAGCCTCATTATCATCGAGAGAGTGATCATAAAACGTTCACTGATCTTATTTTTTATTAATATGCACGAATTGAAAATGAAGTTAAATATGTAATTCGATAATGCGATTGTGGTTACTTAGAATTTTTCTTCCAACCTCCACCTTATAATGAACTATATACTGTATACTGAACCTATACTGAATACTACTATAGAACTTATGAACTTTAATAGCGCACGCATTGTAATACTCTTTTTTAAAAATGTAGGTATGCAGTGTTTAAGAAATAGCGTCTACACAAGGAGTTCAAATGGTGCAAAGTCTGCATTAGTATTTGGGTTTCTAAATCAGAAATGTAAATTAAGAGAATGAAAACATAATTCACGTAATTTCATGTTGATATGCTCATGGTCATGACGTAATCTTATGCTGATATGCTCACGATATACACTTCTTCATTATGTTAAAGAAGTCAAAAATGGATAAAGTGTAAAAAATATTTTAGTAAGAAGCGGAATAGGAACATTTCCAAAAATGAAGATTTTGCTTGTGAAGGATATAAATATCCCACGGTGAAAGATATTTGCGTACTGCCACTGGGGGATGAAGGCCCAGAAACGTATGTTTATAATCGTTCTTGGACCTACATCCCACAATGTCGGCACGTCTATCATAAATATTCACATACAAAAATGTAATAAATAAATGCCAATTTACCTCCATGAGCTTCATAAGTGTATTTGAAAATATGTGTTTCAAAGTAGAAAAAAATTGTGTTTCTAAATGTGCAGTAAGAATTAATAAATGTATGGTTTTATTCCCTTTGTTATTACCCGTCAAAACAAAACTCATCGACCCAGGACACAATTACCTGAACAATTCATGACCCGCATAAATCAAACTGTTGATTTTGAAAGAATATACTATTTTTAGAAGTTCAAAACTAGTTTTCATATAACAAATAAAGTCTCTAGACACTTTTTGGAGTCATGAGATTTTCACTGAGGATGCACGAAAACTTGCTACTTTGAATATGAGAATTATCATAAAACATTGGAAATACGACGACCAACGTTTGCCGAAGTATGGCAATGGTTTGAGCTATAGCAGTCTTAGCAGTTTTAGCTAATAGTTATTAGACTGTTAGATAAAGTCTAACGCTCGAGTGATGCCAGGTTAAAAGAGACTCATGGTCAGCGCCAAAGTAGTACGTCGTGCTGTCATCTACACGCCGCGTAAACTGATCCAAATGTGTCTGGACGTTGAAAAGTTTGGATATTGGGTCATTGGGAGCATGATGAGGAATTTTACAATTCTTTTGTGCGTTTTAAATTTCCCCTTTTACGGTAATTTGGCTGGTCGCAACATAGGACTGCGATGAGATTTACAGAATTGACGTGCTAACCTGAGTTGAAATGATCATTCCGTTGCATGATGCACCGTCATGGAACCGTTGTCAACTCAACTAGCTGATTTTGGCAACAAACGTAAGGGCGAAGCAAAGTACATTTCAAAGAACTTAGAACGGGAGAAGTGGCTCAGGGCATCATCACTTTTTCCAATAGCACGCCACACACAGTGTTTAACTGTTTTTGACGTAAAATAAATAAATAGATTTCACTGCAGTACCTCTGGCCGAGAGGACCTATGTTCCAGTTCCGACGGTGGCGAGATTTTCGACACTAGCTAGAGAGGGAGGTCGAATGCAGCCGCTCTCTGCAGTATTCTAGCAGTCGACTGCTCTAATCAGCAGTTTTCCGTGGTATCTTAGATCAGTAACAAGCGAATGCTAATGCCGGAGCAGTACCCTAACAAACAGGCCACGCACCGCGCGTGATCTTTTCTTCCTCTCTCTTGTCCTATCCTCATCTGTTACTTACACACACTTACACTTACATGCATTATATTATCACACATGCCGGACGATCGGTCGGGAACTTAGAGCTTGTCCCGGCTGTGGTGTTGGGTGAGAGATACTTGTTCGGGGAAAACCCTGCAAGCTGGCGGGAAGGTCTCACCATCCAGATCATCGCTACCTCCCGGGGTAAACATGCACAACACTTACAGGATTAATGGCATTAGCCGTTGACCCGGTCGGAATGATCCATTAAACCCACCTACTGTTAACCCATTGTTGTCTATAGCGCTTTTGATGGAGTTTTCACCGAAAAGTAGATAATTTTAGCGCATAATTTGGGATACTTTTTCATATCTTATTTCATTATAAAAAGAAAGTTTTTGGTTTGGTTTTATACAAATGTACAGTTCCGAGAAATATTTAATAAATAACTTTTATATCAAGAATAAACTTTCTACATGAGTTTTTGTAAAACTACCCGCAATCTCAAAATATATATCCCCAAAATATGATAATAATATAATAGTAGCAGTCAATTTGAAGCAATATGTGAAGACTCATCATTTTAAACTAAACACAAGATAATTAATATATTAAACCAGATATGAACGCCACCAAGTGTAAAACAATTTCAGCAGAAAGAGGATCAAAGAGTCGCCACCGAATGGATGAAACGTTTGTTTGCACATATTGTTTCATATCGAGCGCTATTTGATTACATTTTTGTTATATTTTTTAATCTTATTTTAACATTTATAACATTTCATTTATTTTAATGTTCACGCAATTTCGCTGTTATATTTCTCGTCGCCAGAAGATGAAGAAAAGGGATTATTCCGCAAAACGTCGCATTAAAGCAATGTACAGAAAAAATAAAAATTCTATTTGTATGATTCTAGGAATATTTCTTTTATTTTAAAAAAGTTAAACAAACTGATCTGTCTCAAAAACGTCTGTGGCCAAACTAACACCCGATGAGAATAAACTGTGACAGGCACTTATATTTTTATGTAAACTTTGTTTTATGCAACGATTACGGATTGAGTTACTGGCTTGGGGTTTAAGCAGCTCAGAGGGGGTATTTTCTTAAAAACTAACTAAACTTAACTTAATTTCAACTTAATATAATTGAAAAATGAACAATATATGCACTTTTTCATGCCTAACTTGAATAAGATTTTTTGTTTTAAAGTTAAGAAATGTTTCGTTTTCTGAATTTTTTCTTCTTTTTCTTACATTCAAGAATTACTTATACTTGTTTACATTTTATACATTGCTATCCAGCGCAATTCCCCTTTGCACCTATGGTAAGTCCATTAAAGAGAGGATAGTTACAGAGAACTTGAGCGTGACCTCGAAGGGGACGTACGCCGACGAACCAGATCATGCATGTCAAGGTCGCGGGCATAGTATCAAGCTTACTAGAGGTCGTGGGCACTGCGTCCAGGGGAAGTGGCGTGGGATTTCAAAGTGAGGGTTGTGCAAATTCCTTCGGAGTGGCGATATGCCACTTGATACCTGGCCCATGACACTCTCTGGGAGTTCCTTGACTGTTATTGTCACACATTTAACTATATTAATGCAATTTTCTCTTTAAGGCAAAGAAAAGATCCATTAAAATGAAATAATACATCAGGCCGATTTCAAATCCTCAATTGAGAGTAAAATTTTAAAAATTGAATCAAAAGAATCTTGATTTTCTAATTCTGATTACTTAAGAGTGATATAAAAGCATGACATTTTTTATGTTGAGGTTAGAAGCTTTAATAGCCAAATATTCTTGTCTGTTAAAAGCGCTGTCCGTCCGTAAGAGAGAATTGTTAACTTATAAAGAATTGTTAATTATTTCACATTATTGCTAGATACAATAAATAGCTGAACGATTTAAACACAGAACACTATACGAAATCAAGAAAGCAATTCGTAATTCAAACACATTCCTATCACTTACCAAAGATGTTTATATAAGGGATAATTTAGTTAGAAAATAAACATCAAATAGCAATAGGGAGTAATGAATATGAACATAATACAATTCTTGGTTATTTAATAGAAGAAGTCTGGCAAATATATTTTCGTTCCAAGCCATATTCACCGCCTCGCGTCGCTTAAGTTCGCGCATGTAAGCCCCTTTCTGGATTTTGAGGGGAAATGAGTGTGGAGTTAGGGGAAGTTGCTCATCCCCATAGAAGTGTTGGGCTCTCCAGGTGGGAAGTAGCTCGTGCAAGCGCGGTTAGACGTGCCTGAACTAGATCAACTAAAGTGTGAAGGCCGGGAGAGGTTTTCATTTAGCTTACACTTTGACTTTTCTATAACGGCCGATGACGTTAGATCATAGTTGCACACCCTGCCTTATAAAATAAATACTTTTAATTAATTCGCGAACGTCCTTCTCAGCGGGGCTCGTGGCGTCAGATATGTGTTTACCACTGTTAAAACGATTTATTTTATAAGGCCGGAGGTGTGACAATGATTTAATGTCATCGGACACTATAGAAAAATCTAAGTATACGTGTCCATTACCACTTCTGGAAGAGTATCCGCTCAGCAGAGTGCTAACATATTGGATGATCACATTTAATAAATTCGCGGATGACTAGTGCTGCCCAGCGAATGAAACAGTAAAAGTAATCATTCGTCACGAAATTTCTCAACTGCGAGTACTAAGTTCCCGAAAATTGTGGCCCCAGTCACAGGCGGGCGCTCACGCACGCTATATGCTCTAAGGTGCAGGAACCTCGACCGTTCTGTCCAGAAACTAGAACAAAATACTGCGAGGTCACTCGATTAGGAGCACAAGAGAACTACATGCACGGAGAGGTAGAAAACTCCCCTGCTGAGCCCAAAGTCTATATAAGAGGTTGTTTGTGATGTTCTAACGTTAAACAAGCCCGCCACTCTCCAAGCGAATGCCTAGCGCCGTCACCCTAGTTTAAACACGAGTTAGAGGGATGCTGCTACGTCCAATAGAATCCTGGTACTCAACAAATGAAAATTTTAACAGTCGCTCCTAATCACGTGCCGAATGGGCGGTCGTATGCCTAGTATGTCCCATGCCATAATTTCATGATTACGACATGTTGCTCATCTTCGTCTCTGCTGCATCAATAATCACAAACGCATGATTTTAGTGCATGAGTCTCTGCGTTGAATAAATGGTGAGGAGCGCCTTCAAGACAGAACTAGAATGTTAAGGTCCGTTTGAGCAAGTGAACCGGATACGATTGTCATCAATGTGTACCAGACAGAAAATGCTCCTACATGAAATGCACATATACATTACATAAGAGTATTATTACGCAATTTCAAATATATCGTCTCTTTCTCACTTGCATTATCAAATGTCGCATGCCTGCATTTCATGGCGAGGGCGTGGGAAACGTGTATTAGATATGTTTCCCCACCCCGACCGTGACATCTAGGTATGTGCTACATCAACGATGCGCACACTATGTTAGAACAGAAGTCCTCGCAACGTGTAATGGTAATGTAAATGGCAACATGCACAAGACAGTATGAGGAATTTTGTGCCCGTTTCACCATGTGAGCAATGACAAATCTGGATACAACACATCAATATGCAACTTCAAAACAGAAATTCTTGCTCAGGAAATTTACATATGCAGTATCAAAATGTAATCCTATGCAATTTAACGCATAATTCTTAAATAACCGGTTTATTCTTATCAGCATTATCAGCATATTGCATGTCAGAATTTCATGGTTAGGGTGTGGGAAATGTTTAAGAGAAATGTTTTCTCACCCCGACTGTGACATTTTTGCATGCGCTGTATCAAAAATCAGTTCATCAATATGTTACAGCAAGACAGCGTCAAGCCGGCGTCAGCCAAATTACATAACTACGCTGAGAAGTCACTGAAGTTAAGCGACTCGAGACACTGCCGACTCCCGGTTGGGTTACGGTCTAGGAATCCCGGTTACTAACGGCTCCGAGCCCCTGGCCGAAGCGAAACAGCGCATTGACAGACTGCGACGTTATGAGACAAACAAATAACATAACGGAGGATTACTCCAATGTGTATACGCTCCATGCACCCAAAAGGGTTAAAGGGACGTGTTGCATACAAGAAACCACGAATTTTTCAAAGATGTCAGCGACCACTATAGCTGCGTCACGAAAAAACGGCAAGGTGAGCATTAAAGACAGCGTGGGAGCGTCGAAATGTTTGAGCATGTTAAATATTAAAAATGAAGGTACTCATCAATTCGCAACATCATGCTGAGCTGGAATCTCTCAGTAAAAATTTTTACATGAAATAACAAAAATTAAATTTATTCAATTTAAAAATACATTTCGTTTGGAATCGCATCTTTCTCATCTGCATCATCAATACGTCGCATTGCAGCATTTCGTTGTTTGCAATGTAGATGTCTGACATCGAAGTCTACGCGTGTTTGAAATATTTCACTTGCTGAATTGTTAATAAAAAGATTATATTCATGCAAACCCAACAATTGCGTTCCAGCAATTTATGAGGTGAGTGCCAGGCACATGTATGAGAGCTGTAAAATTCTGGTACACACTACATCAACGATGAGCTGGAGATTAGAGCACACGCAAACCCGTAAATGACCGAGGAAATATTCTCAACAATTTGGGGAAACTAAGATCTGAGCTGCTATGTTAGAATATTTGCTAAACGGCGCCCAAAAGAGGATCCAATTCCGCGTTTGAAGAGTCATATACATACAGAAGTAAACATTGTTTACCCACACCACCAAACAATGTTGCATACCAGCATTTCTCGAGCGGAACGGTCAATACTTCAAAATGTTAGATCACGCATAAAGAAGCTCACATGCTTATACTGCCAGAGAAACTCATGTTTTACGACACATGAGCTTTGTACAGCTAATAAAATATTAGAAAATTTCTCTACATTTCAGTGACAGTCTGACGACTTTATCAATTCAAAGTGACTAAAAAATATAAAACGTCTGTCTTTCCCACATCCATTGTCTCAAGAGGGGTGTCAGAAAATCTACTGCGATATCTTTTGAGGTCTATTGATGGGTTTCAGCATATTACGAGCGGGGTGGAAGGGACGTGTAAGAGATTCGTCCCTCCACTCCATCAGTGATATTTCTTCCACTTCAAGAATACTTCATTAATACTTCAAGATTTTACTGCATACACCAAAAAACTAATTTGCTGATACTGCAAGAGAAAATGGTGTGTTAGACACCGTAGTATGTGCAATTAAAACATACGAAAATTGCTCAACATTTCATTGACTGACGAATTCAAATTCAGAAAATGTAATTAAGAAATATTATACGTCTTTCCCATATCACTTGACATAACAGTGTTTTATCATCGAAGCTACCACGGCTTTTAATACACACAAATTATTTTCATATTCATAACATGCATGATGCAAGTTTTTACCTACATCACGATTTCTTGCATGCCAGTAATTAACGAGGAGGGTGAGAGGAACATGTAAGTTGGTACTGCATCATCGATCAATTCTTCAAGCTGTTAGAACCCATGCAAACGTATTAATTACCAAGCTGTTTGACAACAATTCGTTTTTATTGATTGATTTGTTTTTAGGGCCCATGTTCATGGTAATTGGCGCCCATGTCAACCTAATTTAAAAACAGATTTAATAAATTGATTTGAAAGATGGTAATAAAGGGTAAGATGGTAAAAAGTTCCCCCAAACCAAATGATTAATGAGTGGTTACATTATAATTCTAACATAAAAATAATATCTTTGAAGAAATTCTTAGCCCCCGTCCCACCACTCACACCCCTCTACAGCCAAAAACGTGTTTTTTTTCTTTTCGTCAACTTAACACTATTTCTTGAGTAAAAAATATAATAAATAAGAAAATAATTTATACTCTCAGAAAAATATTTTTTGACATTTTTCTCAGATCCAAATTCAAAGACAAAAATTTGTTTGGAAAAAATTATAAAAAATAATTTTTATTGTGTCTTAGAACCATGGAACAGGCTCAAAAAATTTCAAAGCTGCCTCTTAAAACAAATTTTTGTGATTTTTTTCAGATTTGTTCGACAGCTGTGCTGCAGTTAAAAATTAAAAACCATTTTTCTGCCTTTAAATCACCTTGACTTTAAATATACTTCGAAAATGACTGCAACAGTTCTGTGCATTTATTTTAGTGTTTACTATACATTACATTGTTGAAGAACCCAGTAATAATTTGATTTAGAAATTTACCTACAAATTATCATTTTTATGATCTTTTCAAAATGTATTTGAAGTCAAGGTGATTCAAAGGCGGGAAAATGGTTTTTATATTTTAACTGCAACACAGCTGTCGAAAAAATCTGAAAAAAATCACAAACATTTGTTTTAAGAGGCAGCTTTGAGATTTTTCGAGCCTGTTCCATGGTTCTAAGACACAATAAAAAATATTTTTTATTATTTTTTCCAAACGAATTTTTGAGTTTGAATTTGGATATGAGAAAAAATAAAAAAATATTTTTCTGATATGATAAATGAGAAAATAATTTATACTATTTTTTCAGTCAGATAAAATAGTGTTAAGTTGGCGAAAAAATGAAAATTAAAAAGCACGTTTTTGGCTTGAGAGGGGTGTGGGTGGTGAGACTGGGGCTAAGAAACCTTTCAAAGATATTATTTTTATGTTAGAATTATAATGTAACCACTCATTAGTCATTTGGTTTGGGGGACCTTTTTACCATCTTATCCGGGGGTACTCTTAGTAAAATAAATTTAGAAACTGAAAACTAGCTATTTACAGGTCAAGTAACAAATAAGAGACGCAGCGATATTGAAGTCCCTCGCGCCGCCGCCCGGTCCTCTGTGCGCGCTCGATGTCTTGGAGCTCCAGCCTGACACCCAGCTGCTCTGCTAAATCCAAAATGCACCTTTCCGAGTCTACGACTTCTGCCTACGACTCGATCCGCTGCTCTGGTAAGTATTAAAACAATAGATTTTCCTTTCCACTCGGATAATGTTATTTATTCCGCTTTCCCGCAGAAAGTAAAAGTGGTCCGAGAGCGCGTGCTCGACGTTGCTGAGCCCCTCCCGAAGAGAATTACCCTGACGAGGTCTATGTCGGCTGCCAACAAACGTCCTATAGTACAGGAGCACGCGTTCCACGGGGAGGTCCGTTTCACACGTAACGCAAATGAGATTCTCCTCGTAAGAGGAAACCATGTGGGAAGTGGGAGTGGCCAATGCGAAGACGAGTCGTGGCCATTTCCTCACGCCTTACAGAACTGGACGCGTGACATCAGGGATTTACAGGGTCTTTAACAGCCCTTTATTTAAACGTGGTAGAGCGCCACTCTGTTTGCCATGCACTGAATACACAGCGCCTCAGACATGCCTTAGAATCTGCTAAGGGAACAAAAGAAATGGCAAGAGATGACTTTCGAGTCGCTGTTGGCGCGGCTTTGTCAGCTAGCTCATTGCCTACGATTTTCACATGACCCGGTACCCAACATACTACTAGGTCATAGTGGCGTGGCAAAAAACGGCGAAACATGTTGAATAGTTGTAGTCTACTGATCTGAGGAAGAAAGAGTCAAACGTGACTGGAGTGCACTTCGGGAATCACTGCATTTAACTACTCGCCGTGACGCACCTGATTATTTTAGGGTTTTCAGTCCAGAGAACTTCTCAGAGAATACGCTACAGTACAGGTGAATTTTGAATAAGCGCGAGGCCGTTCTACAGTAGAACACACAAGCTACTTGAGTCATTTGTGGCATAGCCGTCATTGTACAAAACAGTATGGTCAGGATAAGTTGTTCACAACTCATTGAAGAGTAATAGATATATCATGGGCCCAGTTCATTTATGGAGGTTGGGCAAGTTGAAGTGTTACAGGTCGGAGTAGTTTCCAAGGAGGGACCAGATTTTTGGGAAGTTTCACTACGGCAGGAAGTTTCAGGGTAAGCTCCTGCAACAAAGTGTGAAAGCGGATACAGGGCGGTTTTGGTAAAGGTGGTCTCAGTGCGTAGATATTTGGTGGCCTGGATACGAGAATGCTCGCCGTAATGAAACATCCAGATCTGTCACTCTTTGATCAATAGCCAGGAACCAATCAAAGATCAATAGCCAGGAACTGCGATCATTTCTAACTTTTACATATAACGCAAACAAATTTAACTGTTTTAATGTTAACTGTCATAATATTTTCAGCTCATAATACAGAAAATCAAAAATAATTTCACATAATCCCGCTTTGATAACATTGAAGTGAGCTTTCAATTTTTTAATACCATAATCACTGACCAAACCTTATTAAAGCAAAGAAGTGTATTTGTTAGTTCAATATATTACCTTCATAAATTCATCACCTACATAGAAGAAGGAGAAGATGAAGTAATATAACCGCGACCATGGGTTTATCAGTGATAACGGGATAAATTCGAAGAATTTTGAAACCATGTGTTGCTATTTTGAGAATGGACAACGCGTCAAACGAAGCGCGTGCGAGGAGCAGGGAGGCTGCGCCGTTGTCGGTGTTGACCTCTCCATCGTGAGACACGCCGACCGAGTAGACTCAGCGCATCAACCTGCAGTGAAAATCGTCACAGTGTGGCTGCCGTCTGACTGAGCTGAAGATCCTTTAGCACCAGTTGAGTCCCCCGCCGCTCGATTCTCCTCGCGTGGCTCTCCAGAGCCAAAGAACTTCCAACGGACCTCTTCCGAAATGCCATCCACCGGAAGCGGCGTTTGACTTGCCTCGTCCATCGCGACGGATTCCCGTCGCCAAGAGATGGCTTCTCTCTCCACGGTTTCCCGTCGCGACAAGACTACCTCTCTGTGAGTACCACAGAAGCTGACCACTTCTCCAGAGAGTATAATTTCGTACTTCGGGGAAAACATTGCGAGTGGAGAGAGCCTATCTTCATGATGGAATATGGCACGGCTTTTCGCGTCTTTCTCGGTCGTGTCGCTAGATGTTACTTGATCTGCAGCACTGCTTGATACGGTCTCGATCATGCGACATCTTACGGCAGGACCGAGGAAGACGCAAAATGCCGTGCCATATTCTATCATGAAGACAAGGCTCTCACGCACCATGTTATAAAAACCGAAAACACGGCAATCAACGGTAATCTCAACGCTCTTATTCAAATCTCTAACATTCATGGAGGGGGAGATTCCATCTTGACCCCACTCCAATAAGCCAATAACGTCGAGGGGCGATATGCCAATGGAGACCCATAAACAACGACTGGGACATTTAAAATTACATTACGAAGCAATTTCAAAATGGCGGCAAATTATAATTATATGAATATTATTTTTGTATGTAAAATATATATCATTATGAAAATGATATACCTATTATCAACACTTGTGAAATTTTAGGATATTATCAAAATTGTAATTCAGGTATTATTATATAACTGAATATTATTGATAAGTTTAATAAACAAGTAAGAAATATGCAATTGCCCAAACGGCTCACAAAAACATTCTCTGCTTTCTTCCTTCGTAAAAGCAACATCACATATTAAACTGTGTTAAAATAACAGGTTTTTCCTCCTACTTTGTATACGTAATGAATTAAGTGAAAAAATTAACTGATTCTACATCAACTTCATTTATTTCAAAACAGAGTTTTTGGACTTAGTACGTATCATTCAGTTATTACAGTTTACATATTTATTGTCTAAAAGCACAGCTAGTTGCTCTAGGGACGGTGGATGAAAATCCAAAGGTACATCATAAACACAGAATTACTCAACATTTGATACAAGTATTGAATAGTTTTCAATTATTAAGAAAACATTTTCATGTATTGTCTATTCAATTCTTTGAATTATTTTTTTCACTCTTTGATGTCAAACTAAATTGGGGTCATTATCGGTAATTAACTAGTACAAATGATTTTCATAACTTCACAAACATTGGCTAACTTGTGCTCGATCCATTTTACTCCCTGTGATTCTTGTAATTCCACAAACTGGTGAATGTTCGCATATCAATATATTTATATAGCTAGAATGCAAAAAAAGTACACTTTACAAGTATCTTTTCAAAAATATTATTTACACACATAATATGATGAAAATTTAGCAGGCTTAATTTTTTAATTAAATTTTCATCACATTATGTGTGACATCATGCTTTTGCATTATGAATGTCAATAATAAAGAGGCTCATTGAAATGCAGAATTTATGGCATACCCCTTTCCATCCATAAGTTTATTCATAGCATACATATTTCAATATCCTTTTTGACTTGAATTTTATCAATTCTTATAACATTCTTTATAGTGATGGTTCTGGAACAATGTAAATCACACTTCAAACTACTCCTAACCTTCAACTACTCCCACTGAACTCACACTGAAGAGGTGTTAACAGCTGGCATTTTCCTTCAAATGGCTGGTTAAAAAATAAATTTCCACAGAGTGATAGGAAACTGGTTCTAACCTCTGTCAGAAAACTTACTCCCTGTCCTGAATGGACCATAAAGGATCTGAACAGACAATGAGTAACACTCTATTTTAGGTCATATCACTTGAAATCAAAAATTACTTCACAAAAATATTAAGAGCTTACCAAAATTGATAATATCGTTTTCCCCATCATCTGAAACAAACAACACTTCCATTTTGTTCTCTAGTCTTTTCCGGCAAATGAGGTGTATAAAATATAAAAAGAGATGGTGTTATTTGGAATTCAGGGTACAGTGTTGTGTTTCATCTTCATAAAATAAGGTTTCTACACTCACCAGGTCATGCGAGGAAGCCGAAATGAATGGTATATACTACGAATTAACAGGAGTTTGCATTTCACGCTATTTCCTGCAGTCAACATTACTGGCATGAAGTGGTTAACACACACATACCTCATTGATAAAGTCCTCCACGGACAAAAAGGCACATCCTAACCTGAACCTAACAGCCAGCAGGTAATTTTCTGCAACTATAATAAAATTTATATTATGTGCATTAATAAGTAATTATAAATAAAATAAATATTCAATTTAATGTTGTTGCAAAAAAATAACAACACTATTTAAAATGAAGGCAATAGCACTCATTATCATAATAATATAAAAGGAATCATAACGAAACATCTATCATGCAAAACATAACACAATAATATTACTTACTGTTTGGAATCGCTTCGAAAAGTAAACAGCTTTGTTCCATCGGTGTCTTCTGTTTGGTTATTATAGCAATTGGGAACCTAACAACGCCAAATAATAGGTATTTTCTTTCAAAAGCTTGCACTCTGAAAACACTCTCCGCTTTCACCTCACAACGTGAAACGATTTTTATAAACGGAAACTTCGAAACTTTCGGAGATAGTTAAGAAAAACCTCCGGAAACTATCGCGAGATGGCACCACATGCGAGGCCATTTTGTAGAATTGCTGGGGCTTGCCTGTAGATCGCTGCATCTTGCACAAAATGGAGTCAAGATGGCGTATCTTCCCATAACTACTTCCCTACTCTGGCCGATATTCGAATAAGGACCGGATGTAGCCTATCTAGTTACACACAACTGCACTTCTCTACACCAGTGGCACAGAATAGATAATATAGTACCTATAGTATGGTTGGTTACAATTATGTATAAACGTTTCCTTTTTACGTCTATTTTCTTTATAATATTTGCCTATATGTGATATAAATATTTGCCTATAACAAACAAATGTCCCCTCGGATTACATACTTTTATGGTAGTTTATTCACTCCAAACATAACGAGTAAAACGGAAATTAAAAGCCCCTTCACCATCGTTCACCTCAAAAAAATGTCGGGTCGCATAGCAGTTCACACACTTTCAATATGGCCACCATGCGCATCATATCAGCGCACGGATTGTAGGTAGCTTTCCTTTCTGTATTGTATCTATTCCGTGTCCACACTTTTTAACATATCGAAAAAAGATCTTGTTAATCTGCCTGTTACATCGCAAAACAATATGGCAGACGTTAGAGGACCATTAGAAGTGTGTTATGCTAATGGTGGCCTCTGTTATCATTATGTGGAACTGACTTCTGTATTTAACTATTATTGTTAACAATATCCTAGGGGTAGCGTTTGCCTCTCAGGTAACGTGTGACAGTAAAACACTCTATATAATTATTTAATGCATTTAAACTACAATTTTGCCAAATTATTTGCTAGAAAATATTGTTTCTCAAATAATACGTGGACACATACATTATGGTACTGTCCAGCAAAATGTTAATGTTACGTGCTGCGTGGGAGTATCGTAATGATTTCAATTTATACGCCAATGGTAACAGCGAGTGAGGAAATTTGTACTCACATCGCACTCGGCATAGATACTTTTGCATTGAGCACTAATTTTTGGAAAGCTGGTGTTAATCACCAGCTCTAATTTAATTAACAGAGAAGTCATAATTGTCCAGATAGTAAAGTATAGTGTATGTGCTGAACATACCTGTTGGCTGTTAGGATCTGCCTTCTGGTCTAGGGAGGGTATTATTAAGAAGGTATGTGTGCGTTAAGCACTCCATGCAAGGAATGTTGACTGTAGGAAATAACAGCGTGAAATTAAAAACCGTGTGAAAACATTTTATGTGGGTTTTTCTAACAAGGCATCTGAGGGTAATATCTCCATGATGGAAGATGGCACAAATATTTGCGTCTTTCTCGGTTCAGCCGCAAGATGTCGCATGATCGCGACCTAAGGTGCGTCGAGCTGGAACAGCCAAGTCAGCACACCGACACGAAACATGTCAAATCATTTATTGCTAATTAATTGCCAATTAATTGCCACATTTTTTAATTAATTGCCACGTATTTTCATGGAGAAAACGGGTGTGTGCTAGCTTGACGTCAAGCCAGCACACACATCAGTTAAATTCGAGCCAGAGCTCAACGGAAACCATCTAATCATTTATTGCTAATTAATTGCCAATTAATTGCCACAAATTGGAATTAATTATCACGTATTTTCAGTATAAAATAATCAATGTCAATGTCAGCAGGCATGACGCAACACCGAACATAATAAAAAATAATGAAATATACAGAAAACAAACGAGCACAATCTCATAAAACTAACAAGATTGTCTAAAGACATATCATACTATTGTTTTACTTTATGCACGATTTAACTGTTCCCCTTTTTTATGAGATAATAAATTTTTTAACTTCGTAGTTATGCAACCACGTACGACATTCAAATAGATAATGCGAGAGTACCAACGAGTACGAATATCTAAAATCTATTAAATAAAAAAAATACACATTCAATAATAGAGTAAAATATTAGGTATAAATGTCTAATAACTATGTTCTTGGTTGTATGTGATTGTGCTCGTTGGTTCCTTGTATTTTCGAATGTGAATATCTGGCTTGGTTCGATAACTCTGATGCAGTTTCAATGAAGTTTATATAATTCACGGCAAGAGTTATCAATTTATCTTTAGTGTAATAAACTAGTATTGAATGTGCATTCAATTATTAAATAGCTTTTAGATATTAGGGCTCGTTGGTACTCTCGCATTTCTTGTTCGAATGTCGCACGAAGTTGCATAACAACGAAGTTTTAAAAAATTATTATTAATGAATGACAAGAGCAATTAAATCGTGTATAGATCAAAATATTAGTTATAAATATCTATTAACTATGTTCTTAATTTGATGTGATTGCGCTAGTTGGTTCTCTGTATTTTCGAATTTGAATATATGCCTTGGTTCGATAACTCTGATGCAGTTTTAATAATGTTTACATAATTCACGGCAACATTTATCAATTTATCTTTACTGTAATAAATTAGCAATAAATGATTTGACATGTTTCGTGTCGGTGTGCTGACTTGGCTGTTCCAGCTTGAGGCACCTCGCGACCAATCAAGCAGTGCTGCAGATTAAGTGACCAGCAGCATGACTGAGAAAGTCGCGAAAAGCCGTGTCATATTCCATCTTGGAGATATTACCATCAGATGGCTCGTTAAAAAAAACGAAGTATACCATTCACGGCTTCCTCGCATGGCCTGATGAACTTAGAAACCTTGTTTTATGAAGATGAGACACACTATACACCCTGAATTCCTATAACACCATCTCTTTTTACTTTCTCGTATACATACGAATATACGGGAGTAATATACGTAGTTTAGAGAAAGTTATGTAATACAGCGGAAAATCGATTTCGAGATTTCAACGGAAATACACGTTTTGGGTTCCCTGACACTGAAAAGTGTTTTTTTTCGGAACTTGCGTCCGTCTGCTTGTCCGTCCGTCTGTCTGTCGTATATGAACAAACCTAGCCCCTAAACAATACGTACGATCTTTTTCAAATCCCCTGTCCATCAGGCTCTAGTTAAAACTTGAAATTTTGAAAAACATTCTTTAAAATTTACGGGTACTTTACACGAAGCCCAGACATTCTCAAAATTTTCTCAAAAACGGCTCTGTTTTTTTTTTTTTTAGAATTCTTGTAAGAATAAAGTACAGTTATAAATGTGGGACAGGTCCGATATTCACGGTTCAAACTCGAAAAATTTAATAATTCGATTTTTTCGGCGTTTTCCTACAACTACAAAATTAAAGATAGAGATTTTTCTTTCAAATGAAATTTGTCGTACATAAAGACTTCTCTCATCAAGGTTATGTACATTTTTTCGAAAATTTCAGTAGTTTTCGTGAAATAGCGCGTGCAATATTTGCAATTTTAAAAAATTACAAAAATATGATTTTCTCAAAATGGCTTCAAATTTTTTTCTTTAAAGCTTTAGGTAGGGTTAGTGCCCAACCAACGCTATCAGATTACATAAACATCACATTGCTCTATTCTTTTATTTCTTCAAGAACTACAAATATGCATTTTTTTACTTGTCTCTCACGACAGTAATATTTACCTTAGAGGCAATTTCTTCGCTCTATTAGATTTATGAGTACATGTACTTTAAATAATGTCAAATAAAGTTTCTCGTGAACTCAACAGCTTTCTGTAAAAATGAGCTCAAAATTCCGAATTTTCAGAAATGTTCAAGCGTCATTTTCTCAAAAATGGCTCCAAATGTTTTCTTCAAATACCTCCAATGGATAGTGCCAATTGCACTTTCTAATATGACCAGTTCATTTTAGTATATTCTTTTCTTTTTTTCAAAAATGACACATGTAATTTTTTTTAAAATATCTCTCTCGCCCCTCTATCGCACATTTCCATCTATTTGTATATATTATTACATTTGTGAGTGGATGTCCTTGAAAGGACTTCGAATGAAGTTTTTCCAAAACTCAAACTCTACACTGTGAAAAAGAGCTTCAAATTTCGCATTCACAGTAATGCTTAATCGCTATTTTCTTAAAAACGGCTTTAAAATTTTCAATGAAAATTTCTACTTGGGGCGATATTTTACTCTTCTTTTAAAATACTTGAAGTAATATTTCGGTTGTACGATTAAGTTACCAAAATTTCAGAAAACGTCTAAAAATGTACTTTCGGTGACGATAGATGGCAGCTGGCCAGAGAATGGAGGAAGACCCTAAATTCAGTCCAAGGAAACTAGAAAAAAGAAACTTGCAACGTGAAAGTCTGTGCCATTTTGTAGCACCTCTAGTTATATTTCAGAAACCTCCCCATTTGCTGGAAAAGAGTGGAGTGGATTGGAAGTGCTCTTTGTTGCACATGATGAGTAATACAGTATTGTCAATTTTGGTACTCTTTTAATATTTCTGTGAAATAATTTTGGATTACCAGTTATATGTCGTAGGGGTGTTACCCATTATCTGCTCAGATCCTTTATGGTTCATTCAGGACAGGGAGTGATTTTTTTGCCAGATGTTAGTACCAGTTAAGTATCACTCTGTATGTGAAATACATTTACGTCGACATATTTTAGGAGGTCTGATGTAGATTAAAGAGGGGGTAAAGAACAACATCCAGAAAAGAAGAGATATAGGTTATGTATTTACCAGGGCGATTATGTGAAGTAAAACTTTCACACTCACAAATATTCTTTATTATTATTAAAAACATTTCCTTCTCATTAAGGACATTCAGTTTTATACACAAGTGATTTATTCAGTTTTTCATTCTTTCTAAGTCAGCAACGTTTCGGTTATGTTTTTTAGCTATTTTCATGCTTACAATATATTTTAAAGAGAAACATAGACAATATATTGATTAAGAATTAATATAATATTCACAATCTTTTTAAATTATCTTGACCACAGATTGCAAGGTATTGTAATTTGGAATTTGTTTACATTTTAAATTATTTTTTTCAATTAATCTTTAAACTACATTCAATTGCAAAGAGATATCTTAGAAGATGGTTGAAATGCATGATGGTAAATTGCAAGTTGATTGAGGAACATTATAGAGTTTTTAAGAAATTGCAGAAAATTTAAAATTATCCGTAACTTTATATACAATTTTGTGGTTGAATTCTCCTCGACGAAAAAAACGACGAGTGTTTTGTACAAATAAGAATATAATCTTGAAATTAATATAAAAGTCACTCAAGAGATAACTTTTATTTAAAATCGTAGTTTAAATATTTTAGTATTTCTATTGCTTATAGCGGGACATGTCATAGTCAAAGTACACGATATGCATATTCTAATCATGTCTCAATAATTGTGAGTTCACACTCACCTATAAACACAATAACAGCAACAAATATTCATTATATATCTATTTACGTATATGATATAAATCACCTACCTTTATTACTTCCGTACAAATATTAATAAACAAAAGGGACGTAGATAGGTAGGTGCAACTGATACAACACACTGGGGGCCAGGATATCAAGAGTCGCAAATGAGGACCACCGCCAATCTCCAAAACGATGGGATTTTATTTGGACTTTCTGGGTATCCCGAAATAACAAATTTCCTGTCAATCGATTATTTAAAGGATATTTCTTAGTTTTGCTGCAATTACAGTATAGAGCATTTTTTAAATACGTAAAAAATAATATATAGAAGAATAGTAATATAATTTTCTTTCGTTAACTACGTGAATAAAGCTTATAACATTACACAACAAATAAATTGTGCATCATATGAATAATACATTCATTCGTTATATTTAGCCAGTTCCACACCTCGAAGTTTGCGATCAAATTTCCCGATTGTTTTCCCATAATAAGAATCTGGAAATGGGAGTCTTGTTGTCACTAAACGGAGAATGATTTCTTTGCCATCAAATTTAGCACGTATTGCTATTGATTAGCGTAATTTCAAATCTTGTATAGATATACAAGATTTGAAATTACGCTAATCAATAGCAGTACGTGCTAAATATTCAGTGATATCTAGGGTGTCAATGTCTTCTATTAAATTCGAATTAAACAGTGACTCTGGAAGGGCTCAGATATTTCTAGTTACATGCAATTTCCGTTTCGTCAGAATTTTTTTAAATTCTCTTTTATATTTGAATTAGTCTCTAGATGTCTAACAGGAAGCTTCAATTTGCATTTTTGATGTACACTGTGTAATATAGACCATTTATGTGTTATTCTGAATTGTATTTCGATTACTAATCCTTTAAATTGCATATTTTGGAGTGGATATTATTTACTACTTTGATTTTTCCTCTTCATGAAACTAAGTTAATGGAAAGAATCGAGCTACTCAAACAATGTCTTCTCTCAAATTTACTTAGTATTTTTTATATTCTCTTGAACGCTCTACAATAGAATTATAAAAAGTAACACTATACACTATACAATGGGACGATTACACTAGTGAAGCTAAGATATTCGAAGACTTGGGTACCGATTTGAATTACGAAAAGGTTGCGTATGTAATGCTGTTTCTACTTCACAAGAAAAGGAGACCGATCAAATCATTAATTCTTGAAACATTGATTTCGTACCAACCAGTATTATCACTATTACTTCCGTTTTCCATTTGTTTGGACTTGGTATCAGTCGCGTATATAATATTGTGCCTTCGTTAGTCCTGTGGTGTAAGTTTCCCGAAGATACATTGTTTATAATGACTGTAACTGCTTAATTTGTAATGAATGAAGCGATGAAGCGTACGTATGAAAAGTGGTTAGGCAAGAGAAGAAAATATGAACAACTATAGTCTGCTCTGCGTCTCTTTGAGCATAGTCTACTCAATATACTGCTATATCTGGCGACATCGCGAGAAACAATATCTCGGAATGTCAGAGATCGAATTTATACGCAATCGCATATTTCTTTATACGTGGTCGTAGAATTTGGAAGTCCTGCATAAAATTTTATATTTCACGGTTCTGCAATATTATGTTGAATATTTTACTTTCAATAATGGCTAAAATTGTAAATTTCAAGGATACTTTATTTCCCTCGATTTGCTTCTTTCAACTATAAGTGAATATCTCTTAATAGTGAATATTAAGTTATTTAGAATATGATTTCTCTTGAATTTATTTCATTTCTTATATCCCTTTAAATACTATAACGTGTTGCAACGGAACGATTCGCAGAATTGAGTAACAATATAAATGAATATCGCCTTTAATCACAGTTCCGTTCCTTGCTTAACTGAAAGAGGAACCCGCTCAAATTATATTCTTCGAATCCTTTACAGAATTAGTCGCAACTTCTCTACCACTCTATCGCTTCTCTTTCTCATTTATCTTGAGCTTGAGATCAGTTGCAATGTTTTTAGTTAATTAGAACTTTTTGTATCTCAATTTATTATTAAAATAATTTCGATTCATTTTAGTTGGTATTTTGGTCGATTAGATAATGTTTTTACATAATATCACATTTTACGTTTTTACAGCATACTATTGTTATAAATTCTATTAGTTTTTACTGTTTTGTGGCATATTTTGACATTTTATACTGAATAAAAATCCTATCCCTACTAATAACTCTTCTTGTTAAAACAAAACAGTGAAACATAAGAGCCACCCATTCTATCACTCAGTATTCCATTTTTCAAACGAGTAAAACATTTATAAAGCATGTATTGTAATTGCATTACATATTAGGAATGTATACCGTATTAATTGAAACATGATCTTAATATTGGTAATAATCACCCAGATCACAACCTCATTATATTGCATCATATACACAAGTTTAATTTCGGGTTAAATTGTCCGCAATGGTCATGCTGTCTCATATAAAAGCATAAAAAACTAATATTAACTTGAATTCAAAACTTAATTACATTAGTTGTACGTAAAATATCATTTAACATCGATTTCAAGAGGATAAAACACTTACACTTCCCTTACCTAAACTATAATCCTCCTATTGTGTTCATCACCTCCTTAACATTCCTACGTCACCCGACCGTCATTCCCCTCCCCTGCCCACTCAATCGAACTCATTACACGCGACCTAGACCTTGGACACTTTTGACAAGGGTCATGCGAGTCAGAATGACGCAATTTATATATTTTTATATTTCATTATTTTATCAATTTCTAATCTGAACGTCGTCTTTTCTGCCTTTAACGATAACCACATGTTGTCTTTTTATTGTTTTTGTTTACTAATTAATGACGTTTTCATCCCACTTTTAAACGGTGACTATGTAAATACTTGTATTGAATGACTCGGATTGCCTTAAAAAAATAGGTTACGCAGACAAACTTATGGTAAAGTGGCTATATTCTGAAGTCGCAAAAGCGGGGCATTTTAGTTTTTGCCACAATGGTAAAACGGGCAAAATATGACGTTAAACACTATTATATCACAAATATTTAGATATGGAAGTTAAGATTAAATAAATCAATAAATATGTAAACTTTCATGATGTAGTAGCATTCAAATCGCATTAGTTTAATTTGCACTTTCATTCATTACAAAGTAAGTCAGTTTCCTGAATTAACATTGCATACATTCTAAATCGCACAGAAACTCTCAGAAGCGGAAGGATCGGATTATTGAATTTCTTCACCACGATATCGTTAGCGATAAAGCATATACAAGTTGAAATGACGCCATAGCTGCATTTTCTCTTCCTAGAAATCACAACCGACTTTCTAAACACGCTACGCGAAACAATATGTTTCCACACTTCACTCCCTATAAACAAATGCGAATAACGGAATATATTATGATATAGTTAATGTTGTTGACGGCATTTTATGCTGCAAGTTATTGGCACACAAAAGTGACTTTTAACGTCCCGTTTTCCTGTCACACAAATACGGAACAGGGACTCTAAATAAACGACTGTCTCGGCTAACGGGACACGGTTACCTCTTAAGAGGAAATGGATGGACGTTCTTCCACCCCCTCTTCTCTCGTCATCTTTAGAGCATCTTAAAAGCCGAAGTTGTGATTGCATTTCGATCTCTCGTTACCGCTGATACAGTTTTAGCTCTGGGTTGGCATGACCCAGATTAACGAGAATTTAGATAAAAGTCACTTGTCACAAATTATTATTATTATTATTATTATTATTATTATTATTATTATTATTATTATTATTATTATTATTATTATTATTATTATTATTAAGTGTGATTTTAACTTTTAACTTTTTAGTCGAGTTGCTAAAACAGTTCTCATGTGAAAGTACGAAAAGGAATAGTGCGTCATCTCGTACGACGAGGGTTCCTTTTCTTGTATTAATTAATTTCCTTAAATAATGCACGGAAGATAATGCACTGCCACACTAATTAGAATACTTAAAGACAAATACAAATTTAAATCCATTAAAATCGGATTATTTTATACCGTTATTCTTAGACGTGCAATAACGTTTATGTATAGTTTAATCTAACTTGTAAAGTAATGCATACTCATAAATTAGCTTTACAACAATTTTTATACGTTTGGCAATGGCAGTAAGAGACACTCTATTAAGCCCTATTCGGAGCATCCAGGGCTCTTGGAGCACCGCTTCGCTTCTGATTATACTAGGGTTTTCATATACTGGCAGTTGACGTAAATCAGCTGTTGACGGTTTCATCTAATCGGGTGCTTAACCGTCACCGCAGTGACGTCACTGTGATGACGTTTTTGCTTTCAATTAATGACTCCGTATGATGATTTACGTCAACTGCCAGGTTATAAAAACCTAAGTATAAGTAGTCTGTGCCAGTCACTAGCCAAATACTCAATTACTTATCTCTAAAGGTTTACAATAGCTGCTTGTAAATGTGCACGGAGCATTTAAATAATTATTTTGTAAATAGTTAAAAGAGAATTACTTAATAGTTGCGCTCAAGAAACAATGTTTGCTGTTATATTTAGTCTCTCGTATGATTTTTCATTTTCATAAGTTGGCAATACCTAAAGTAGGTTCGATTGACTTTGACTCCGGTACTTTTTCTTTCTTTTTACGTTGAATACTAGTCCACATTTTTTACATTGAAAGTGAATTATCATAAAATAGTTTAAGGTTGTGTGCGATACATAATTTTAAGCTAGTTTAGTTTTTAATCGTACTTGAAGAGAAACAGTGCTGACAATATTATGATTTGCTCCTACGCCGCGAGCCAGTACTTTCGGTGGCAATGTATATAGCAGATATTTCATCAATTACTCCTCGGAATGGCCAGTAAGGTAAGTTACATTTAATATTTCTTCAAAACATTACTGTGAATTCATTGAAAGAAAAAGTTGTGAGACGGTATAACTTCTTCAATATCTTAAAAAAAAACTATGCCCGCGAAAGTTTTTCCATAAGAACCTTTCCTAATTTAAACTGATTTTATTAAAATATCAGGTCGATAAAAGACCAATTTTTTCGTTGCTATCTTCAGGAAAAAAATTTCCTTGCAATCTTCAAGATTCTACTTTCATTTTAATTATTTTTTGTGGTCCATAGAACGATCATACTACCTTAACATGTCAAAATTCCCGTTACGAGTATGTATATCGCGGATTGGTGGTAATTTTAGAATCGATAGAAGAATATTGCGCAACCTGTTCTTTTGGAGCTGTCGGGTGATCGCGCCAGCCAATGAGAAGCACGATCGCCTCTCCAGCTTCCATATGGAAGATAATGTGTGAAGGAATCTTGCAGGATAGATATGTCATAAGTTATATTGAGTGATTCAAAGCGAGACGTGAGAAAGCAGTGCTCGAATACATATGAAATTTATATAAAAGAAGCCGGATATTCAAGTTATATTCTTGTAATTACTTAAGTTTTAAATACCGTTTATTCTTTTTTCAACGAGAGAACGAAGTGGATATAAACATTTCCGTGTGAGTAGGCAGTCGTTGTTTGGCTGCATGTCTGCGGCACATTTTACCTGGATCTTTTTTAAAGCACACGCGTAATAAAATAGTTCCGTAAAATTCAAATAAATGCTCGAAATATACAGTAGAAAATCAGACGTAAGCGTCTCAAATAAGTGTAAATGTTCATTACATGATATGTGTTTCTTCAAACGATAGTGGTAAACGGAGATACCCGTACATGCTAAACGAAGAAGTACTTGCGATGTAATGGCGGACCGTGTAACAAGTGTGGTTATAGCGTAGTTGGTGACACTTTGAATCGTGCATAATGAATAAGTGTAAATAATACGTATATTACAGCGTCAAGATCTGTTGTTTAAAATGAATTTGATTGCGTACGTGACATGGCTATTGAGTGTATTCAGAGTAGTGCATTTTTCACTAAACTGCTCTGATTGAGCAATCATCTCCATCGCTGTTGTCTGAAATTTTAAAACATTCGCGCGAAAAGATTACAGAATGGGGCGAAGGAAGTGGTAGTTTAAACTTACTTTAAACGTATTCAATTCATTACGCCAGAAAAATACGGAGCGTACAACTGACGATATAGCCAATGTCAGATTCAGAATGAACGATATTTTTGTTTTCATGAAGTAATGAATAATTTTCAAACGTGTGCAAACGTTTCGTGTCATCTTATCTGCAATTTTTATAACAACTTCGGAAATACTGTGCCGAGTGAAGGCATTGTTATCCGTACGAATGCTTTCCCGAATTATCAAGCATTTCGTTTCTCTAGCGCGTCTCTCTCATTCCGATATAAAATATGCGATATATAAAGATGGAAGAATGTTATGCAACGTGTGGATGAATTCGAGATCGCCAACAGCCAGCAGTGACAGCGGAGCGGTGAGAGCTGGTGAAATGGCAGCTCAATGGCATCGGACCACGCGTTCCAGCGGAGGGTACGTTTCCGCTTCTTTACATCTACTTCATCCTCTCGTTGGACAGCCTATAGTTTATTGCAACAGTTTTGTTCAAGATTAAATTGAGTTCAAAATTTTGCGATTTCTGCATTTGGCCCATGTTAAGCTAATCGCGCTTCAAGCGAAGATCTTCGAAAGGCTGCTGCAGGTGACGACGTGCAGAATCTAAAAGTAAGTCCACTGTCTACGTGCACGATGTAAAATGCTCCTAACAGTTACCTATCGTTTAATGATTTCAAAAATGTGTGAACGTAACATTTTTTTCTATATTCGCAATTTTTTTCTTGATGAACATCCATATATTCAACATGTCCCGTTTACATTTTTTGTTGCATTTGGAATGACCTCCTACTTCAATACCTATTTTACATATCTCGGCAACTATCTTTCGTTTTCGAAATGGAATTTTAAAAGGTACTGCTACTTACTGCTTTTATTTCCTCTAACAAACGTTTTACTTTCTCGCTTTAATTTCGTATGAAGAGAAAGTGTGCGATAATCCTGCACCGGAAAACGGCGAATTTTCGACAAAAAAACTCTTATTGTTGCACCCTGGTAACGAAAACGTGCATACATTTTGCTCAGATATATAGAACCTTACTTCCTCTTAACACGTGATGTAGTCCGAATGCATGTTTTGTAAAGCATTGATGCCGAAAAATTGATTGACGGCACGTGTCTTTCCGTCCATCTGTAGTCAACGCTAGTGCCTAAACAGTTCAGGCAATTTTCTCCAAAATTGATATTCCTCGATCGATTTAAATGAACTTCAGGCCCTCCGAGTTTGAAACGGGTATTTTCGTTTTTGGGGGGAATACAAACGAAGCCTCAACATTTTCAAAATATTCTCACAAATGGCTCCAACTTTCTTATTAATCTTTGAGATCGAATTGCATAAAAAACGCTTGAGACTGGCGCAGGTCTTATTTTCGTTCAAATCTCTGATTTTTCGAAAATTGCAAAAATGCTATTTTCTAGAGCTTCGTCCTATAACTACAATATAGAATATAAAGATATTTTCCTTAATGAAACCTTCTTTTTGCAGATATCTGGAAAAAAGGTCTTGTTGAATTTTTTAAAAATTCGAGTAGTTTTCGTGTAAATTTGTGCAAAATATAAGCAATTTTTTTATTCTTTTCCAAAAATTGCAATGTCTTTAAATTTTCTCCTCGTACGTATCAAGTGACGGTAAAACTACATGGTGCTAGTCAATGTTCGAGGAACTCTTGGTATTTTTAAATTACAAAAAGGTACCCTATCAAAACTACAAAATTTAAAATAGTGCGTTTTGTCTCAAACAAAATATATTCTCAAAAATCAACTCTTTAAAAAAAGATCAAATACAATTTTTTTTAAAGAAACGAACAGTTTTTACATAATTTCTGGTTGAAATTAATGAAAATTATAAAAACATTTCATCAAAAATTTGAGTTAGTCTTCTTTCGTTTTTTCATGTATTAATCAAGACACGCTTAAAAAACTGGTGTATGAGTCGTTTCCATTGACCTCTCTGAATTTTCTAAAATTCGTATTGAAAATATCAAATTGAGCGTTTCCATAGCGTAAGGGTCGTGGAGCGTTTACTCGGATGACCGGAGTTCCAGTCTCGTCGCGAGAATAATTTTGCTGATTCAAAATAGTTTTGCAGCTTTACGTAGTATGATATAGCGGAGTAGGGAATAATGCGAAAAAAGTATGTGCTATTGTAGCACCACTAATTTCGTCTTAGGTTAAAACGCAATTTACTATATTATTTCCACAATTAATGATACAATAGTAAACATATTTGTTAATATTTTCAGATTAAATATTGTACCAGAAATAAGAACCGAAAGAATATGAAATGTGTGTTTTGAAATCTATTGGATATTGTAGAAAAATTTGCAAACGAAAAGTCTAAAGGAAACTTTTCGTCTTTCAGATTCTCTAAATATTGGACGTTACTCATGTCTTCGTCCCATTCAAGAGGACAATGCATCGCCTCATTGAAGAGGACTACAAAGGTAGGTGCCTCATCGTTGCGGGTCGGAATCGGCAGAGGATGAGTACAAAATGCGGTGCAGTACGACTGCGGCGGTAGTACATGATGCCAGGTACACTTCAGTTCGACCACAATTACAGAGGGCCCGTCGCTACCAGATACTATATTTTCTCAGCCAGGGAACGATACAAGAAGCGGTTTGGTTCAGCTGTATAAGCGCTGTCTGAAGTAAATTATGGGGCTCAAAATTGAAAATGCTTTTATCTTATAAGTTTCAAACACAAAAATGGTGGCAATGATATCGATGAAGTTTACGGTTCATAAACAGAATAATACGCAAAATATGGGAAGAAATTTTCGCAGTTCTTAAAGCTCTTTGGATCCCGAAAGGAGGGGTAGTGACGAGTCGGAGTATACACGAATATTTAGTTGGACCTCGAAAGTTTTATAGATTTTTTTATGTTCTTACAGGTGCAGATACACGCCTTGGGGAAGGACGGTGCATAATTTGACCTCAGAAAAAATTGGGTATCTCTTGGACTACAGGCTTAGTACTCTGATATGAATGGTTAAATTTTATATTAACTCTAAAAGGAGAATGTCAGAGTATTTATCGTATTACAAACAAAAGTTCACGTACAGGTAATTTTCGAAATGAAATTTTAATCAGCCTTCATTTATCAGCATGGGCCTTTTCCGAGTTTTTTTCCCACAGTCGTACAAATAATAGAAGTGGTGATTCAACAGCACGCACACTTCATCACATTATTTGTAATGGTCATGCAATAATTTAATTATTAGAGACAGGATTTCTATGCACAATCAAATTCTAAAATATGCATAGAAACATGCGCTGAAACAACAAAATATGCACCATACAAGGTAAAATTGACAAAACATGTACAATCAAATTTTAATTTGTTATATTTTTGTTTTATCGCAGTGAACAATTGAATTTTTTCTAAATTTTACTGTCAAATTTGTTTTTTGTCAGAAACGAATGAATTTTGAATATAGAAAATGCTTTTTACGTCCAGTCGTAATTAAAATATTCTTCTCAGATGAAATCTGTGTCAGTATGCTGCCAAGTTTTGCATTTTCTGATTTTTAACCACAATTGTTTATGTCTGTTTTTACATTTTGGAGAAATTTCAAATCAGGATTTGAATGTAACGCTCCTTCTTTCTCTTTGACAGTCAGCCTCATCTCCAAGCACTAATTCCAAAGACATGCTAACATCTTGAACAATTTTTAATGTCGCAACTATAGAAAGTCTACAGTTTCCAATTTCTGAATTGCTTTAGCAATTTTACAATTTTAAATAAACTTTTATAATTTGTTAAAGATATGCTTTTTAAAAATATTTTATTCATTCATTTATTTATTTATTTTGCACGCAAATGGACTGAGAGTCTGCTCCTAATTATTTTTCCCTCCCATTATCAGTTATAAAGTGATACTGAGTTACAGTTTCCTGGACTTGTGTTATCCTTTGTGACTTAATCGCTTGGCGTTGATTCAATTCGCAATTTTTACTCACAGCGCATACAATCACTTCGGAAATCGCAGCACGTAAACCGTAGGATTAAAAATTATAGTAAAACCATACGTATAATACGTCTACGAATCTTAAATGAAAACACGCATTTGCATGTAAATCCTATTTCTATTGATAATCTATGAATCTCAAAAAACGGGCCCCAGCCTGAAATGAATACTCAGGTGCTTAAGAGTGAACAGGACATTTACGTGACCCCTTCCTCACCCGCATCAGAGGAAAGATCAAACATCCCGATGGTTAACAAAAAGTTAAACATTTGGATTTACAATTCCAAAAATTCCGAGATATAGTTTCAATGAACAGGTTTCATTAACGAAAAACGTTATTAACAATTCTGTAGCTGTGATGTGTTAATTTTTTGTTTGCAGCTTTCTAAAATACATTGTTTCCCACAAATCGGACCTGCGCCGTTATTATGCATCGCGCTCAATCCGATTAAAAAATTGCGCCGTTTATGAGATTTTTGAATAAATTGTTTAAAATAGAGGCAAGCATTATTCAAAATCAATTAAATTTTTCAAACAATTGTATACGATTTTTGTTAGAGATCTATATTTTTCGAGTAGATTTCACTAAACAAATAGTGGTGCTGAAACCACGTATTTTCTCGCCCGTTATTTTCATGCAAAAGTACGCGAAATGTATTCAAATTTTCGTAAAAATGTACATGACCTTATTTCGAAATCTATCTTTAAGGAACAGATTTCATTAAGGGAAAAAATGTCGATCTTCAATATTTTAGTTGTAGGAAGACTCTCAAAAAATTTTGAACTTATGCAATTTTCAAAAAATACCATTCACAAGTTAATAAAAACCGATGGAGCTGTTTTTTGTCAAATTCAAAAATGTCTCGGGAGCTTGATGTAAAGAACGCCCAAAATTAAAATACGTTTCAAATTCAAGGGGCCGCAACATCAGCCACATCGATTGAGGAATATCAATTTTGGAGAAGATAGACTGAACGGTTTAGCCGCTAGCGTTGTTCACAGACAGACGGACGGACGTTTTGCCGTCATTCCTTTTTTCGGTATCAAGGACTCACAAAACATGGATTCTGAGTATCCCACGTGTTAGAGGATTTTTTTCTAATTTTGTCATTTTGGCAGCTGTCTTTATCCACCATTTCCTTATCAGGGCTCTATAATAAGAGTTTTCTGCCGAAAATTCGCCGTTTTTTCGCACAGAATTACATAATTCTCTTTCCTACGTAGCGAGAAAGTAAAACTTCTATCTTCAATACTGTATTTTTACAATGTTAAGTATTTCGAATTTTTGAAAAAAGGGTATCCTTCAGAAAAAGGGAGATTCCTGGAATTTGAAATGTCTATTTTTCTACCCGAAAAAATTCAAAAAGATTTAGGGAATTTATTTTATTATTTAAGAAAGTACATTAATTTGAAGCAGACGTTACGCGAAAAATTCTCGTTTTTCTAAATATTTTGCTTAACATTATTTAAAGATCTTATTTTTTACAACATATTTTAAGGAAAAAAATCTACTCTTACAATATTATCAAAACTAGTTTAGCAATATTAATTTTATTCCAATTTTTAAATACGGATAGTTCACTGAAAATGGAATCTGTGCCATTTTTATAAGAGCACTTAGTATTTATTTTTATAACTTAGTAGCGTAGTCTTCGTATATTTATAACCGTGCCGTATCTAGTTGATATGAAATTAGACAAATAACAAGAGGTGCTACAGAATGGCACAGACTTTCTCGTTACAATTTTCTCTAATTTCCTTGGTGTGGTCTAGCTTTAAGGTCTTGCTCCATTCTCTGGCCAGGTGCCTTCTATCATCGCCCAACGTACATTTTTTTTTACATTTTCTCAATTTTTTGTTCAGAAAGTTCAACCGAAATATTATTCATGAATATTAAAGAACTAAAACCTCGTCCTAACTAGAAATTTTGATTGAAGAATTTGAAACCGTTTATAAGAAAATGGTGGCGAAACATGACTGTAAATGCGAAAATTGAAGCTCTTTTTTTACAGTCTAGAGTTTGAGTTTTCGATAAACTTCATTTGAAGTCCTTTAAAGCACTTCCACTCACAAATTCAATATTATGTACAAATCGATGGAAATGTGCATATTAACGGCGTGAGAGATATTTCAAACAAATTATATTTGTGTAATTTTTGATAAAGAAGAAAGAATACACCAAAATGAATTTTATGCCATATTAAACAGTGTATATATCACTAATAGTTTGAAGAATTTGAAGAAAAAATTTAGAACCATTTTTGAGAAAATCGCGTTTGAGCGTTTTGAAAATGCGGAATTTTGAGCTGGTATCCACAGGAAACTTAAGTTTTCCATAAACTTAAAGCACATGTACTCATAAATACAATAATGTGAAGAAATTACCTCTAATTAAAGTATTACCGACGTGTGAGAAGTCAAAAGAATTAAATTTTTGTAATTTTTGAAAAAAAAGAACTGAGAAATATGGCGAGAATGTCATCCTATGGGGTTCGTTTGGTACTACCTCTAACAAATATTTAAAGAAAATTTAGTCGTTTGTGAGAAAGTCTTATTTTTGTAATTTTTTAAATTTGCAAATATTGCATCCACTATTGAACGAAAACTACAAAACTTTTCAAAAAATGTAATTGACGCTAATGCAAGAACTATTTATGGACATATTTCATTTGAAGTAAAAGTCTCTATCTTCAATTTTATAGTTTTAGGAAGACGTCGAAAAAATTCAATCGGACCTATACCTATACGTCGAAAATCGGACCTATACCGCTTTTATAAGGGTATTATACTGTATTCTTATAAGAAATATAAAGAAGATATTTGGAACCGTTTTTGAGAAAATGTTGAAAATGTCTGGGGTGTTTCATGTAAAGTACCCCCAATTTTTTAAATTTTAAAGCTTCAACTACAGATAGTTAGGGATTTCAATTTATAAAAGATCGTACGTGTAGTTTAGGCGCTAGTAGTGTTCACAGACAGATGGACAGACCGACGTTTTGAAAATAAAACCACATTTTCGGTATCAGGGGACCCCATAACGTAAATTTCCGTTCAAATCTCGAAATCGATTCTCACCAGCATTACATAACTTTTTCTATACTACGTAGTATTTTATTCCGTATAGACGTATGTATACGAGAAAGAAAAAATGTTTTTTAGTACATAATTTCTGAAAAATTGCCAATATTTCAAGCGACCCCTACTCATATGTTCGAATAATTGTGCATCACTTTCTTTAAAGATCTGTTCTTGAAGAAAAATTTGTTAAACCGATGAACAAAGTGTTTTGCCAACCACAGATGTTTTGGCCAAGAACCCACAAAACATGGATTCTGGCTACATCATGTGTTTGAGAAAGTAACAATACCTGGATTTATCAACTTTTTCGTTACCAGGGCCCGACAATAATACGTTTTCTGCCGTTCTCATACGCGCAGAGTTTTTATTTCGTTCACATCGATTGGGGAATGTCAGTTTTGGAGAGAATTGTCGGAACGGTTTAGGGGCTAACCTTGACATGGACAGACACACAGACACGCTTTTTCTTTTCAATCGATTTTTCATATCGAGAACCTACAAAACGTGTGAGAGGAAGTAATTCACTACATATACGAACAAGATTTATCGATATTTTGTTATCATGGCCCGACTTTAAAAGTTTGTTGTTAAGCTGTTGATTTCCGCTGCACGATTACAATTCATCTTTACTACGTACGTAATAGGTGAGAAAGTAAAAAGGATGAAAAAAGAAGTTAATCGAAACTGGGTTAAGCTGTTTTAATTTAGAAATTTTCTTTCGTGATTAATTTTAACAGGTTACTAATGTTTAACATTCATAAATGCCCTATATGTTTGCATACTTCCTTGCCTACAACTAAGAGAACTTCATACCTTGGGGTACTTTAGATATTTTTTAAACAGAATTCTTAAATTGATATATGTAACGAATAATTATGCAACAATATAAAAATAAACAACAAACAACATATTAAGAACATAGTTTGAGTTTCCGTTCTAGCATCAAAACATGCAGTTTTCATGCAGTTTACAGTAAAGTAGAAAAGGATACTAATAAGAAAAGTAACCCAAGGTACAAGGCAATTCCCTACACTTATTTTCGTTTAACAAAATAGTGGACGCTTTACATTGTTTACTGGGTTCAAAGGCATTGGAGAAATGTGCTATAATAATTTATTTTCAATGAATTACACACGTAAACGACATATTTTCTATTTTAGGAAAATTGAAATAAGAAAATCTAATATTCAAAGGATTTTGCAACTTACTGCAAAACTCTTAATTGAATTACTTAACTTTTGTTACGAAAATATTAATATCGTACTTATTAAATATTAATAAGTACATCAACACTTTTTTTTTTAGTTTCTCATTTATAAAAACGAGCGAAATATAATTGCTCAATTGCTTAATTTGTCTGCATAAAATATGTAAATAATTTCAAAGAAGACCGATGAGATACCACGATTTCAAAACTCATTTTTTAATCCTTTTCCCATAATTATTTATTTTAATTTATTATAATATTGTGAATTATCACAATGTAGTGAATAAACAATGTTAAATGTATACTGTTGTCTTATTTTAAGATATGTGAAATTTCTGGTTTACCGAAACGAAAACGAAGTCAACCCCAGGACCGCTAGAAATATCACATGGGGAGTTTTTGGATTATATTTAATCTCCAAATACTTTCAATGTGATACTCTAAGAGGCCCATAATCATCACAAATACCCATGAGAGGCATTATTTTAATTAAAGGGGAAAGTATTATGAAGAACTGCGAATATGACATCACGTCAATGTCTCAGGAAATGTAAGATTTATTTGTCATTTCATTTCATTTTCAAGGCAGAGTGGTGTACCCAAAAACGAAAGATGTAGCCAGCATATCAACTAGGGAGATCGGCATATCTAGCGATTGGGATATACAAAAAAGACACGGGCGTAACCATTAAACAACTAGGCATTTCCAGTTTGCAGAACAGTGTCAGTTCGATCTATCCAATACGAAGACCTCAACAACCACCATGAGACTGGCCTATCCAGAGAATAGATCGACGTTTCCAGCGGACAGAGTGGTGTATCCAGTGAGGGTAACGGCGTATCCAGCAGAAAGGCCTGGGTATTTGACGTGAAAACCGAATTCAGCACACAAACCGACGTATCCCGCGTACGGACCAAATCTAGCGGGCAGACCAGCGGGCTGGCAGATAAAATCTTGCTGGGCTGGCAAGCGCATCCAGCGAAGCCATTGGCGTATCCAGAGAGCACTGGCAAATGAGGATAGAATATGGTTTCCAATGGGCGTATCCAGCATGCAGACTAGCGTCTCCACCAGGCAGACTGACGTAACCAGCAAGCGGACCGGCGTATTCACAGCGAAGACCGGCCTATTCAATGAGAATACCGGCGTATCCAGCTGAAAAAACATCGTATTCAGCGTGCTTAGCAGTAGACAGACCGGTGTATTCAGGGGAAAACCGTCATACCCAGCAAAAAGAGCGGTCTATCCACTGGACAGTGCAGCGTACCCAGCGACGCAACACTGGAAAGGAGGGTGAGTCCGGCCTGCATATAGGCGAGTAGAACGTGCAGACAGAATCCAGAGAGAAGAACGGCTTATCCATGGGACAAAGCGGAGATCCACCGGGCAACGTGGGGTTTCGAGCGGGCAGAGGAGCGAATCCAATGCGCAGACCGGTGTATCCACGGAGAAGACCGAAGTATCTAGCGGGGAGACTGACGGATCCAGTATGCAAACCGGCGTATTCAGAGGGAAGCTGGGCGGGAAGGCCGGCGTAACCACATGACGTTAAAGAGAGGTAAATCCAACTGATAGTCCGACGGACTGAGCGCAGAAAACGCCGCTCGACCAGCGTATCTGGGTATCTAGCTGACAGAGCGGCGTATACAGTGGTCAGACCGCCGTATTAAGATCTTCATATCCAGCAGACCGGTCGGCGTATGTACCGGGAGACCGGCGTATACAGCGTGCTGTCCAGCGTATCCAGCGTGCAGACCGGCGTATCCAGCAGGCAGAGCAGCGAACCTCGAAGGCAGAGCGGCATGTCTAACGGACAGGTCGTGGTAAAGCAGGCAGATCGGCGTGTCCAGCAGGTACACTGGTTTAAGTGGCCCGAACGGTTTATCCAGCCGGGAAACCGGCGTGTCCGACGTATCCATCAGGAATAGCAGCGTATCCATCGGGAAGATCGGCATGTCAAGAGGGAAACTGAACGTATTAAGCATTAGGAACTAGGTTTTTGACAGGCAGAGCAGCGTATTCAACGTGCAGACTGGCGGTTTTGCTGCTGGATACGACGCTCTGTCGTTGTATCTGGATATCTAACTGGCAGAGCGCCGTATCCAGCAGGAAGACCGTCGTATCCAGCGTGCAGTCTGGCCTATTAAACGTCCAGTTCATCATAATCAGCAGGAAAACGGCAAATCCAGCAGGGAGACCGGTGTATCCCGTGGATAGAGCAGCGTATCCAGTAATCAGACCGGCGTATAAAGAGGGTAGACCATTATATCCAGAGGGACGATCGGCGTATGCTCCGGGGAGACCGGTGTTTCCAGCGGGAAGTTCGGCGTATCAAGCGTGCAGACCAGTGTATCCAGCGGGCAGACCGGTATATCATGCGGGCAGATCGGCGTACCTCGCGGGAAGAGCGGCGTGACAACGAAAACAGGGCGTGGTCAAGCGGGCAGATCGGCGTGTCCAGAGGACACTCTGACTTAAGTGGTCCGGGCGGCTTATCCAGCCGGGAAACTGCCGTGTCCAGCGGGTATACCGGCGTATCCATCAGGAATGAAGCGTATCCATCGGGGAGATCGGCGTGTCTAGCGGGAAAAGGATTCAGCGTTGAAAACGAGGTTTTCGGCAGGCCGAGCAGCGTATTCATCCTGCAGAACGGCGGTCTTGCCGCTGGGTACGTCGCTCTGTCGGTGTATCTGGATATCCAACTGGCAGACCGTCGTATCCAGCGGGGAGACCGTCTTATCCAGCGTTCAGTCCAACGTAATTCGCGGGAAAACAGTGAATCCAGCAGGCAGAGGGGCGTATCACGTGGGTAGAGAAGCGTATCCAATGAGAAGACCGGCATATCAAGAGGGCAGATCAGTATATCCAGCGGGAAGTTCGGCGTTTCCAGCGGTAAGTTTGGCGTATCAAGTAGGAAGACCGATATATCCAGCGGGCAGACCGGTCTATCAAGAGTCGCAAAGTCAGTGAACGCGAAGTGAGCGTGAAGTCGGTGAGCGTGAGGTTGGTGGGAAGACCATCGTATTCAGCGTGATTCTCGACACGCGTATCCAGCAGCCAGACTATAATATCCAGAGCGCGGATCGTCGTATCCAGCGGGCTGTAGGGCGTATCCATCGGGCAGACCGGTGCAATGAGGTATCCAGCAGGGAAACAGGCGTATCTATGTTTTATGAGGGCAGATACTATGATTAGTAGAGAACACAACGTGTTTTGTGGGCGTTGAAAGTTTATAAAGCGCAGAACCCTGTTATTAGCCGGAAGCGCAATATTTGTTGCAGGTTGTGCATTGTTTAAAAGCCGACAATGCATTGTGATTAGCAGAGAGCACGTCGTGTATTCTGGGTGTTGCGGTTTATAAAGAAATGTGATCTGTGATTTGTAGTAGGTTCTTCCCTAGTTTGAAGTGGAGAGTGCAATATGAGAAGCAGAGGATACTATGTGTGTGTGTATTGTGGATGTTGCAGTAGGTTCTGCACTGTTTGAAGTGGCCAGTGCAGTGTGCTATATATAGAGAATCCTTTTTTTGTGGGAGTTGCGTATAAGTAGCAGTGTGTAAATCGGGCAGTGCTTTGTGATTGGCGGTCATCGCTGTGGTTGTACCGGGATGTGAAGTATGGAATGAAGTGGCGAGTGCAGAGTGGGAAACCAGTGCGCTTTGTGATACGGACTGCACGATGTTTTCAGCAGAAGCAGCTGTATGGGTTCAGCGTAAATTGTAGAGTAACTATGTATTGAATATTGTGCAACGTGTGACCCAATTTATCACGCAATCTGTGTTCGCAACATGCACGACAGTATGTGTATATTACAGCAAATGTTTTGCTATGAAAATGTACATTACAGGCAAATGTATATTACAGCAGATGACAGATTTTATTAAGGAAAAATTCTTTATCTTCAATGTCAGATTCGCAGGAATACACCAAAAAATACAATATGAGACCTGCACTATTCTCTAAGAGTTCTTTACTCTATCCGAGGACAAAATTTGATCAAAAAATTTGGTGTCGTTTCTTGAGAAAATTTTTAACATGTTTTTGTGCTTTCATATAAAATACCCTCAAAAAACAATACATCCGTTTGAAACTCTCTAAGCCTCGAGAACATTCAGATAGTTCGAGGAATATAAATTTTGAAGAAAATCGGCTAAACAGTTTAAGTCCTAGCGTTGACCACAGACATACAGATAGACGTTTTGCTGTCATCGACATTTCTGTATCGTGAATCCACAACACATGGATTCGGACTACACTACGTGTTAGAGGATTTCTTCTATATTTAACAACAGGATTTATCTACTTTTTCGTTAAGAGGCCCCGTCAATTGAAGTTTTACTGGCGAAAATTCGCCGTTTTTGGGAGCATGTTTACATTACTTCCTCTTCTTACGAAATACCTTCGTAGGAGCGAGAAAGTAAAAAATCAGCAGTTGCTAGAAGTTTTAAAAGGAACATTCTCGATCCGTTTTTGAGATATTTTAAATTAAATTATATGGGAGCAATATTACGCGTTAAATGCCCATATTTTCGATTGATTGTTTATTATTTGATTGATTGTTTAATGTAATTAGTCCCGTAAATATAAAGCACGTTTTATCACCGGAGATGGCGTTGATCAACCCTTGATTGGCACCAAAAGATTTCCTTGAAGAAAAGCATCGCCCATCAATATTGCAGTTCTGCATTGTTAATGGTTTGCTATTTTCGAAAATACAGATATTTCACAATACGAGATTTTCTGACGAAATTTCCACTACATCTTTCTACATACCACTGTGGCAATACAATACTTCCTTCCTACTGCCTAGGCATGTAGTAGGCAAGGAAGTAAATAAACTTCCTACATGGTGGATAGTAAATATCCAATATCCAATGATAATATCCAATGATGCACTAGAATCTTCCTTACGTATCTCCCAGCTGTTTAACAATAAACAATATCTTTCAGATGACATCAGAATAAAAATTATCTTTCAGGTACTTGTTTTTAATGGAACTGTCTCCCTAGTGTCCTTTTACTCCCCTGTCAGGGGTGCAGTTATATCATTTTCAGGCTAATGTGTTTGTTATTTATATAGTAACAAAATTTAATAAAAAAATAATTAATCCTATATAATTTAATTCCAAAATTAAACACTTTTTTCTATTAATACTGGCGAAGAAAACACACACACACACTTGGATTGGAGCTGTCATAAGTCCCTATGAAATTCTTTCTTTTTTTCGATATGCAACACTTCTGTTGAGAAAAATGTTTCTACCTGTAGGTGTTTCAATCACGAATTGGTATGACCACTGTTCATTTCTCATGTGTGCGTTTTTAAATTGGTTCGATTAAAATTATCGATTTTTGCAGCAGGAAGAGAAGTAAAATTTGTGCTGAAGTTAAATCTACTTTTACCCAATCAGGTCGACACTACCAGATGCCAATCTTGTCTTAGCAGATTGATATGAAAGAAGAAATGGTATTTACATTACCTGGTAAGGCTATGTGTGGTACCACGCAATGGCATTCGTGCTCGCAAATGATGGTGGTGCCATTTGATGTTTCAATATTTTCTGATTGTGTAAATAAAAAACCATGACAAGCTACTTAATTGACTGCCAACAGCCAAAAACGTCTCATTACTTTCTCTTTAGTGGAGCATAAAAAAATTAATAACTATTAGGTGTGATGAAAAGCAAACAGAAGAACGAAGTCGTTTTTCGGCAAATCTTTCACACCACAACAGTATTGAGCAGTGACGTCACGATGGATTAGGAGCAGTCATCAATAAGGTCATGACTTCTAGGAGATATTTTTTTATTTTTTTAAATTAATTTTAGATCGCTGAGTAACTACATGGTCACAAGCGATAGAAATCCTTTTCCAATTTTACATTAAACGAAATTTATATTTGGAAATCATTGTTTTTACTGGTAGTAACTACACCAATCTATTTAATAATCACTACTTGTCATTCATATAATTTTATTGTATTTACAGACATTTATAAGAATGTACCAATTGATATATGTACCAATTGAAAAGTAGAATTCAAAGTACTATTTTTTCTATATAAAGAAAGCAGGTTTTATACCTGGAAAATAATAAGTGAAAGTTAGAAAATTATTATAAACGAAAAAGTATACATATCACATAGTTGTTAATGGTTTAATGATTTAATATTTTATAACTCTAGATTCTTTTACACGTCAGTCGTCACTAAGCACCCCATACAGTTTATTCTGTCACA
>BLKR01015791.1:0-50309 GCA_011170035.1 Teleogryllus occipitalis | reverse complement strand
AGATTCGTATTTAAAATTGCAACTCATATTTTGTAATGCATTACTGGTTAATTTCTTGAATTGGGAAGCACACTGACTTGCGTGACATGATGAATCTTATTATATTATAATGAATTTCTTATCAACTGTGTCAGACTAAAAAGAAACTATAAGACAAACATTTTTAATCAACCTTTTAGATTTTAATTAGAATACTATGAATCAACCTTTTATACGAAAATCTGTGGAAAGTTGGTGGAAATAGTATGTAAATATATATAGTTACACCAAGTAGGATTAATTGGTGTCCGTGAATGATACCTTTCATTATCGGGCGTTTCTAGGGTTTGCAAAGGGTCATTAGCTGTCCTTGTCTTTATTCTACGTATCGTAGAAATACTTGCTCCAGTGTACGTTGTTCCTTGTTCTCCTTTTCCAATTCACACCCATGCATTCGCAACTTTCTCGATAGTTTTGCGTTCTTCGCTATTATACGTCCTTTTCACTTTCTCAGGAGTTTGAGGTGCCTGTTGTGAAGGACGTGGATGTAGATCAGCCATTTCTTTAGGTATTATCGAGAAAAAACACAAAGAGTAGTTCTCGGTTTTGAAAGCAACTAGCATCTGTTTCGCGCCAACGGAGTTTCTAGGTTTAGACTGTTGTCATCAGTGCCCACCACGGTGTAAGATATATCTTACACCGTGGTGCCCACTGAGAGCTTTTGCCTTCAACTGTTTATTGCTCATGGGAGGGGGAAGGTAGGCCAGCGGTCAACAAAAGTTGCGCGATTATTACCATGGCTTTCACTGCCGCAGTAGTTCTGGTTGTCGCCGCAGTGGTTTTGACTGTTGTTCCAGTCGTTGGGGTTATTATTGTTGTCGCCGTGATTGAAATTGTGGGATTGTTATGGTTGTCATTGTCTTCTAAACGCTGTAGTTGTTGCTTCTGGTCGTGGTTGTGGATATTATAGCTTCCACTAAGTTGTTGCTGTGGCTGATGCTGTTGCTAAAGCTGTGGCTGTGGCTGTGGCTGTCGCTGTTACCATGGCTGTTGCTGTGGCTGTTGCTGTAGCTGTGGCTGTGGTTATGGCTGTTGGTGTGACTGGTTGCTGTTGCTGCGGCTGTGGCTGTCGCTGTGGCTGTCGCTGTAGCTATGGCTGTTACTGTGGCTGTTGCTGTGGCTGTTGCTGTGGCAGACGCCGGCCGCTAGAATTCTCCTCCAGACAGCGACTGAATTCGACCAAACTGATTAACTAGTGTCGAAAATTCTGCCACTGTCAGGACTCGAACCTAGAACAGCCCGGTCAGAGGTCCTGCAGTGACATCAGTTGATGCACTGAGCGACCGCTCCCGGTCTCTCTGGGAGGGCTTAGATATGTTCACCAAGTGATGTGTGACGCAGTTGGCTTTTCATACCACTTCGAATACCATAGGAACCAGCTCCACAATCACGCCCGCGATTGGGATACAAGTCAATTACTCATCCCGACGAGGTCTAAATTATTCAACATTGAATTTGGCACCATTTGAACGCTCAAAACTATTCACTGTTGGTTTTTACTCTCACGTTTGCCAACTTGTCAAGTTCCCCACTTGATGTTGAACTGTCGGTAGTACCTGTCCATTTTTTTCATATCTTTCGAGAACTCCCTTAGAGAAGAATGGAAAAAAAATTTTTGGAGTTGGAGTTGGCAACTAATGCTCGTTTTGTGGGAGATTTAAGACTCTTAGTGAGGTAGTAGCACAGTCGATTCCTCCCGACAAGGCGAATCGATTGACACCATTTTTCGAAACCCTAGAGTATTCTGTTAGAACTCCAGAAAAAATTGTAGGTTTGAAGGCACGTACATTGATGAAACGGTGTGTATTACTATAAAGCCTTTCCGCCGAAACGTGAATGCTTATAACTATGGGAGTATTTTGATGACCTAAAATATCTCCAAAATGATCAATAAAATGTTCTTAAAATGTTTTTAAAATGCCCTGAAAGCAAAGAAAAATTACGTAATAAATTATCAAGACCAGTTCGGATGAACAAGCAAAGCTTTTGCATATATCACTAATGAAATATAGGCTTTTTCCATTCGTTCAAGTGAACTTACCTTTAAAAATTTTAGTTTGGACGGTTCTATACCACAAAATCTCCTCCTTCAGTTATCTCAAAATCACCAAACCGACAATGGCGCTGATAGGCATCACAGGAAACTTAGATTACATATTGACAACGGACGACATTACAATTTATGAGCGAAGAAATTAAATAGAGTACTCAGGAATTCTGTGGAAAACATTTGTTGCATCTCGTAAAAATTATTTGAAGCAAATACCTTTAAAATGATATTAAAAATCGATGAAGTCAGTGAAAATACACTAATGGGAAAGGTAAAAAATTGTTTGACGAAATTGACGAAAAAAAGACATAAAATGGCTCATTTCTTTTTATAACATAAAATTAATTTCTATATTAAGCGGCATTTTTTGAAGTGGGAAGGGAAAAGATTATATTTCATTAAAATCCGCCTCTTCTTATAACAATTCTAATGATAAGCAATAATTGAACCAATCTAGCTTAACTCGTGCGTTGACAACGCACAAAAGAGAGATAAGTAGAACAGTTACAAGAGAAAAGTATTATACATGCCTGATACGGAAAACCGAAAATATTTTATAAGTCGTTCAGTAGTTGTTTTCCAAGAAAAATGAAATCAGAAGTGAACAATTTCTGGAACGTTATAATCACTACTTGCTGTTAACTCAAAGTTAGATAAGAATGTTTCTGAAAATGTACTAAGTGAAATGTTTTAAAGACTTTAATGACTACGATCTAAACATGTGTATGTTGTGGACTGAAGTAGGAAATTCTGCTTTCCATTGTACCTTAAAAACGCAAAGCATCACGTATAATTATAATCACTGAACGTTTTTTGTAATGACACATGCCAGACATGTCGTGTCATGCTCGTCATTGCGTCATTCACTCAGCAATCTTAGCTTTTAAATGCACTCTGTAATCTGAGTACTCTTAAAAAACTCTCTATGAAGCATTGACTGTATTTGATAGATCTATTGCAACTCGCAAACCAAAACAACTAAGAGGAGAAACTACATGGAATATAGTAAATCTTGAAAATGTAATGTCTAAATAACGGCATATACGGCGTTATTTTTAAGATGTTATTAAAATTTAGAGTTTTTACTATTAATGATGTTAATATGAGCAAGTTATAATACATATAAGAGCAATTCTTCTTCATTTAATGCAAAAATCACGAAATTTGTTTGAGTAGAGTGCTCAAATTTCTTTCTGAATGAGAACCCCCAGTGTTTTAAATATATATATATATATATATATATATATATATATATATATATATATATATATATATATATATATATATATATATAAAGTACTTTTACGGATACTTTAAGTATTCTCTGTCCAAGAGGATATACGGACCAGTCAACTGTACCGTGTTTCAAATTTAGTTTCCTAATGAACCTGCCAACAAAAAATTGCAACATGAAAGTACCGCAGGTGGCACAACGCTAATTTGTTACGTAATTGTGCAAAAAATGCTAGTACTCCTTTGTTCTTGACCCTCAGCATTCCGTCAGGGATATGATACTAGAAGGCGAAAAAATGCGGTAGGAAAGGCGTCAAATATATGTAATGAATGGAACTGGCTGGAATTGCCATTGCAGTTCCGTCTTGAACAAAACAGAAAATTTCTTACTCTATTAATAGTTCATTTAGTATCGAATACCAATGAAGTGAAGTCATGTCATCTTCTGATTGTTGCTGGAGCTAGAGTCGTGCGAGGTCAGCAACTCACCTTGCCCCTTATACTAAATGTGAGCTTCGTACCACTGTTCGGATTATTACTCGCTGACTCACTCTCTACAAACTCAGGAGAGGAAAACCCGAATCATAAGATTGAATTTTTAAGAAGAGAACCCTAAGTGTAATGCAAAATTAAAAGTATTCTGAGAACTATATCAATATCTAAAACACGTAATTATTCGTCGCATTTTCCCGAAAACAAATTCTGTGAAAACAAAGGTTAATACTAACTACTTTGGAATCTATATTATTAACTTTGAATGCGCGCAGAAATTGGAATAAAAATATACAGCCTGCCGCGATGAGAAAGGTGTCTGTGGTTTCGTAAGATATTCAGGAACTCGGGGAAAATAGAAAAAGAATCAGTATTCATTTTTACTGAAAAATGAAAATCTTAGATTTTGGTATTCCGCCTATTCTCAAATCGTGAGCACCGATTTAATTCTCATACACAGTGCGTCACTGTTCAAGACACAGCTCACGACATGTAGGGAGACTCCAAGGAAGAGAGCGTTCCCATTAAATACTTGCCACTTGCGTTATGCAGCGTGTTGCGTTATAGAACAGAAACTTTTTTTAAAATTTATTTATTAAGGTCGCATAAACTTCTAGGTCATGAGCGACCACATAGTTTGTACATAAAATTAGAACAGAAACTTGTTTGGTATTCTTGGTATATTAAACTAGTGGAGCTAAAGCAGCACGTTCTTGCTCGCCCATACAATTTGTAGACGAACTTATTCCAAAATCTGTCTTAAAGGTTTCTTATTAAGGAAAAACTCTGTATGACGGAGGAACGAACAGACGGACGAACAGACGGGCGGACCGACGGCCTGAACGACGGGCAGACCGGCGGTCGGACCGACGGACGGACCGACGGACGAACCGACGGACGGACGGACGGACGGACGGACGGACGGACGGACGGACGGACGGACGGACGGACGGACGGTAGGTGAACGATCAACCTTTTTAAAAAAATAACCAAACCAAATTCTCAAAGAAAGAGGACAAGATTTATATACCTCGTAGACCAAAGACAAATTTCAGATGGGCGCAAAGGCTGTCAATAAAAATCTCGCAATTTTATTCGAATCTTGGAAAATAATTCGGAGGAATATAAGACTACAATCCCTGTGTATCAATTACAATATATGATTTTTTTTCTGTTCTTGGTGTTATTTAATTACTTATTAACATGACATTTCTGGCATAGACTGTTAACTCTTTTCAAGGGTTGAAACATTATACAGTATACATGCATAGTTTCCTGATTGTTTTTCTCCTCCTACGTCACATGCAATCTTAACGATATTTTGACGTTAACCAAAGATGTGATCCTAAATGGTTGACTGTACTTAATTACTAGGTATTAAAGTAGATAAATACATTAACCAAAATTGAAGATTTACACTTATAAGTCTACACACCAATCAGATTACACATAAAACATTGAATATTCGTAAAGTATTTTGGAGTTTAGGGGATAATAAAAAAAGAAGCACAATGACCGTGCGTCATTCCATTGATGAAATATGAAGCATTATATATCGCTGTAGCATCTGCTTCTTTGTTCGTTATTGAAGCGGTGATTCAGAGGTTCGAGTGATTCCTGGAGGTGATTAAGAGCTTTTGGTTCTGATGCGAAGGACTGATTCACAAGGACGACGTAGACAGCGCTCTCCTTACGTGGAGTCTGATTGGGTCTTGGCTTCGTGCTTGTTGCTTCGAAGGTAGTGTTTCACACCTCCCTTAGGTTCCGGTGTTGGTCGGAGATGAGATGCCGACAGAATATAATGAAATAGGGTAAACGGGACCTTTGTCATGTGTCAGAGCAAAGCTGAAATTCCAGGTTGCATACCACCCATCGGCAACACAACGGCAGGAGAAGAGTCTAGTCCCCGTAGGCAATAGTAGCGCTATTGTCTGTTCAATTCATGTGAGAGTTTTTTTACTTTCTCGCTAGGGAATAGAGAGACAGTTATGTAATGCTGCGCGAAAAACGGCGAATTTTTCGGCAGAAATCTTCTATTGCCGACCGCTCGTAACGAAAAAGTGGATAAATTCAGTTACTAAATTTAGAAAAAATTCTCTAATACATGGTGTAGCTGGAATCCATGATTTGCGGGTCCTTGATTCCGAAAAATCGATTGACCGTAAAACGTTTGCCTGTCTGTCTCTCCGTCCGTCAGACAGTGAGCAACTCTTAACAGCTAAACCGTTCAGCTCATTTTCTTCAAAAATGATATTCCCAATCGATTTGACTGACGCCACGGCTATTTGAATTTGAAACCAATATTTTAATTTTAGGATATACTTTTGGAGGTACCCTGGGACATTTTACAAATTTTCAAAAAAATGGCTCCAACGTTTTTGATTACATTTTGTTGTGGGATCGTGTAAAGGACGTTAAGAGAATGGTGCAGGTCTCATTTTCGTTAAAAACTCTCATTTTTCGAAAATTTCAAAAATTAAAAATTTTTCGACGTCTTTCCACAACTACGATTATGAACATAGATATTTGTCCCTAAATTTAAATCTCTTCCTTAAAGATAGATTTTGAAATAAGACCAAGTACAATTTTTCGACAATTTGAGTACTTTTCGCGTAATTTTGCGTCAAAATGCGGGCGAGAAAGTACGTGCTGTTTTAGCACCACTAGTTTTTTTACACTCATTGATGCCGAACCAAATCGGGGAGAGCGTAGACGGTGCGTAACAGAAATGATTAGCATTCACGTCACAAAACGTTGGAGAACCTGCGCTGGCGCTGCTGTGCTCCCAAAAATTTCCGTCATTCCACCAACTAAAGAATGTTCTCAAATAAAAGTATTTATTTAGCCCGAATGCAAGAAAAGCACATATTAAAACATAATTTTGAAAAAATATTATTAAGATGCATAATTATTTGATTAAATTTTAATTTTTTACGAGTTTAATTAAAAGGGTGGTGAAAGTAAAGAACGCGAGCTCTGAAATGTGATATTTATGGCCTGTCTGTTTACATTCGCTTCATGACTTATTTCACACACACACACACGTGAGGGGTCCAGAGCCCAAAGGATAGATGTGCATTTTGGCAATTTTTTTAGTTAGAGTACGAGTGTGAAGTTAAAACCCCAAAGGGTATACAAACTGCTCAATCAGTTACTGCGTTGTAGGGGGGAAATAAAATGCCTTCCACAGCATTTTCTACAGTCTCTCACCTTTGAACTCCATTTTCTCAATATTGCATTTAGTGCTCTTATAACCTACCTGCTTTTCAACATTTTTATCAATTCTTACAATATTATTTTAGTGAGGATATCTGAACAATGTAAATTACTCCTGATAACCTCCCCTAACGTCTAACTGTACGCAATTGAAGTACTTCGAGGCATAAAGAAGCTGGCGTTCGACTCATCTAGATTTATTTATTTATTTAGTCAAAAACAGTCAAAAACTGTATGTGACGAATGGGAGAGAAAATCATCTGCGCACGCTTTCTTGAGTTTTAGAATCCCTTCCCAACAAATTAATTATTAATAGTTAAAAGTGAAAAAATAGTAATAATAATAATAATAATAATAATAATAATAATAAATTTAAAAAGCGAGAGATTAACATTTCAAGAACTAGATATTTTCGTTGCCGAATTATAGAAAACTTATTATATATATTTATATATATTATAATTATAATTATAAATAATATTATATATATTATTATATATACTTATTTGTAACGGTAAACGAACGAACAGATTTGATTTTTCTCTACAGCTAACAAATAGAAACTCGCCGTAAGCTCTACCACCACTACAAGCAAAAGGAAAGCTCAACAAAACGTGCGCATAGTGAAGCTACATTTACGTCCAGAAGGAAATCAAGAGGCCAATCCAGCATTTGCTCAATGGATGAGGGAAACTGGACAAAAACCCGATCGAGATGGGGGTCATTGACCCGGAAGCTAAAGTACATTACTTGTTACAGGCATGTAAGTCTTTTTTAAATTATACAATGCAAATGTAAATTAATTCATTATACCATAGCATTGTTTTGTTAAAGTAAACATTGTTTTTCTTTTTGATAATCAGTATAGTCTCTAATTGTATATAAACAGTTTTGTAGCGGAAAAGATTTTACTTTTAACTTTAATTTGTGTACCAATTTTATTTGTTTAATTTCATCTGGCAATGAGTTGTAAAGTAACGTACATGTATTGTACGATTGTACGTGGATTTCTTGTAATGAGCTGTTGATGAACATGATTTCTACGTCGAGTATTGTAACTATAAATGTCAGTATTACATGAAAATAAGTTCCCACCGTTAAGTAAGTCAGTTTTGACAAATACTACAGATTTGTAAATAAACAGGCAAGGCAATGGTAAGATTTCAAGCTCAATGAAAAGAGGCTTGCAGGGATCACGTGGAATGGCATTTTTTCATTATTCGGATAATTTTCTTTTGCAATCTAAATGTCAAGATGAAGGTAGAATTCATTACGCAGAATGATGCAATCTTCGGCGATGCTCAATTGTTTAAGAACCTGTCAAGAAACGGTCTCCAGAACTGATCAACGCTCACCACTGGTGTTAATCTGTGTCTGGTCTACTTATCAACTTTGCATGGGCCCAGGCTTCTCCGTGCCTCGGGGCCTGCAGTCGGAAGACCCTGAAACAGAGCGGACGAGGCCGTTGTCATTTTCTGAGCAAAAATGCAGTTCTCTCTGGTTGAACAACCCATTTTTATGCTTTCTTTTGAGAGAAGATTTTAATGTTTTAGCAAATGCGCGCATGCTAAGATATCCGAACCCCGAACAGAAGCGAATACACGCGTCCAGTAAAATTGCTCGTCGAAGGAAATGTGTAAATCAGGAGGGATCAAACTGCTCGCCCTCCACCTCTGGGGCTGGGATTCGATCGCGCACATGGAATTTTGCGTGCTTAGGCGCCCACTGAGCCTGTCTTTCATTCCACCACCATAATTTATTCCTCCTAATATCCCTATCCTTCGTCAACAGCAGTGCCGTCGGGTGGGTAGGGAATTGAGAAGAAGACAAAGAAGAAAGTGATGAGGATCAATGACACAAGGGAAATGGAAGAAATAGAAGGACGAGAAAAAACTAAAGAACTAAAAGAAAATGAGATGAAATAAAGGGGAAGAAGGAAGAGACGAAGTAAAACAAGGAATTGACACAGGTAAATGAAGGAGGAGAAGATGAATGGAGAAGAAGAGAATAAGTAGAACCAACGGACGGATATGAATTAGGAGATGCACGAGGAGGGGAAAGAATAAGGGAGTGACGAAGGCGAAATTTACGTAAAGAAGGACGATAAGGAAAGTAAAGGGAGAAGGGAGAGAAAGGAAAATAATGTAATGTAGTTCCGGGTTGAATACCCATCAGAAGCAGCTCGCTAGCGGAAGTGAGATCTATCGTGGTTGATGCTGAGTGTGCAACGTGAACCTTGGTGGTCGGGTGGAGCGATGCGGGGAGGGGTAAGAAGAGGCTGGTAGAGGGGAGGATGACGGAGGACCAAAGCAAGAGCGAGGAGTACGGAGTGAATAGGGACGGGGATGGGTGAAGTAAGGAAGGGGAGGAGTGAAGTGGGGGGAAGGGCAGAGTAGAGGTGGGGCAAACTCGGAAGAGGCAGGGGGTGGGAAAAAGCGAATTAGGGACCGGAAGGGAGTATAAGCAGGGACGAGGCGAAGAAGAAATCGAGCGAAGCGGGAGCGGAAGGGAAGGAGTATGGGTTGGAAAGGCGAAGAAAGGGGCGAAGAGGGCCTAGAGGAGGAAAAGGAGGGGCGTAGTGCGGGAGAGGAGGGGTGAAGAGGGGCGGGGAGAGGAGGACAAGGGGCGGAGGGGCCTTGTGCTGCCCACGAGTGGCGACTCCCGGGATTTCCAGCGCAGCGCCTGCGGCGGCGGCGGCGGCAGCGGCGGTGGCGACGGTGGCGGTAGCGGTGGCGGTGGCGGCGGTGGCGACGGTGGCGGTGGCGGCGGCGGCGGCGGTGGCGGCGGCGGCGGCGGCGGCGGCGGCGGCAACGGCGGCGGCGGCGGCGGCGGCGGCGGCGGCGGCGGCGGCGGCGGCGGCGGTGGCGGTGGCGGTGGCGGTGACGGTGGCGGCGGTGGCGGTGACGGTGGCGGCGGCGGCGGCGGCGGCGGCGGCGGCGGCGGCGGCGGCGGCGGCGGCGGCGGCGGCGGCGGTGACGGTGGCGGCCGCCGAGGACGTCCTCTTCCTCTTCAGTGTGAAGAGGGCGGTGATGTGGCGCAGCAGAAAGAGACTCTCGAAGCTTCGGCCTCTTTCCCGCGCCACAATCACCCCTGCACAGTAGCTCGGATTCAACGTTGCGATGCAGAAAGACAAAGATTTCCAAATGCCATGCGGAACCCGTAATTATAGCGAGAACGGGATACATAATACTGGCTGGAAGAGAGTCAAGTCTTCTACACCTCTCAGTATCCTCTCTTGAAACGTCTCTGACCTTCTTCAGGGCTAATGAAGGGCACAGCTCTATACGTTGTACCAAACTTCTTTGTGCTTTGTATTTAAGTCATGTAATGTGACGGCAACAGAGCTTCCCTAATGACAGGCAACAGCAGCAGCTTTTCCAGTGGCGTAATCTATCCTTGTTGCCAGAATTTGAAAACTAATACAAGTAGGGACTGGAACGGTGTACGAGCCGAGCGCTTTTGCCCCGCGTTTATGACGCCCAACATCAAAATTTGACTTCATTAAAAGTATCTAGTGTAGGCACTGGACTAAAAAGATCATAGTTGTAAGACTGGGATTTAGAATTTGCTTTGGGTTTCTCGTAAAAGATCAAGCTGGAACGCTGTTTCTGCCGAGAGCAACTTAAACACGAAGAAGGAGTGGTACAACGTATAAAGTGTGTAGTATGTCGAACGAAACATTGGCAACGCTGTCTACATCTCATCATCTCTCTCAAACAGTACAAGTTCTTGGGAGAGTGACAACGTCGTGTATGTTTTCAAATCTTGTAAACAAATATCGATAGTTTTATATCGATTTATTGAAAACTATATTTCTTTTGTATCGCCGTTCTGTTTTCATGTGGTTGATGATTTATTTTTTAATGAAATAGCGCACCAAGAACATATCTATCACTATTTTCACAAACCTTTAAATCCAACGTTCTTCAAGACTAAAGTGTTCAAGGGTGAAAGGTCTGGGAAGGAAGAGGATTTCCCTTATCCTAAAAGAATCTCGCTTTTTGAAAGAAGAATATTGACCCTAGCGAGCATGGCAGCAAAAGGTTAAGTCTATTATTTTTTATTACTATTCAAGGTGATAATAAAATATTTGTTACCCTTAATTTGTTTACTATGTTTCGTAAATTAAATCTACATTATAAATTAATAATCACGACCACTCTCAAATTAAATCCAGCACTAGGCAAATATTGTTTAATAGAACAGTTTTCAAAACATCGATGTTCAAAAACACTTAGGGCTTGGGGCGACATTTTATTATCATCGATGTTTTAATTTTGAACATCGATGCTTTGAAACCATCAATGTTTTGTTAGCGAAGGCGTGCCACTACTCATCCAGTTGTAGTGTTTCATACGAAGTGCATAATTACAATGAGAGATGGTAGTAGCATACCAATATGCCCAAATGCATAGACTCATAGTTGCGATGAGTTACAGAAGCGACAGAGATAAAATTGTTTGAATACTTTAAAATGAAATTTCCTGGACTCTGTGTTCCCTACAATTATTAACTATCATCAAATTTTACCTTCCGCCGTAGATATTCATTTAAATTTCACAATGCCTCTTCCTCTTTACAGGGAAGGGAAAGGGATGTGTGATGCACATCAAAGAATGCTGCCAATGCTGCCCTTGTTACCACTTCGTTCACGTTGCCAATGTCATCGCCTTTGTACAGTAGCTCTGACTTAAAATTGCGAAGCAGAAAATAAAAATTGTTTCAAAATCTTTGTAACGCCGTAAATCGTATTTGTTATTCTCACGCTTTAAGTACGATAATTACACTAACTCAAGTTCTTTGAAATGAAAGGAAGATACCATACAACTCTGTGATCTTTAAACGACAAACATACGTCTGACATTTCCTGGCAGGTGTCGTTTGATTGTAGAAAGTTTCACAAGTTTATATTTATTCAACTGCGCCCAGAAACTGACTATAAGAAAAAGGGAAAATGTCTTTAGTTTGCGAGTGCAATTTTGTTAAAAGAACTCCTACTAAGTTACACGTAACTATCGAGACCGAATTCCTGGGCTCGAAAACCGTAGATTTATTGGCCTTAGTGCATTTTTGTGACTTCCTTACATATGCGTGCATGCATACTTCCTTAAAACGCAGCCAATGTGGGATAGGAAGTCAACGATGGGCCTCAGCGTAGTTTTTTTCCTCTATCTTAGATTAGATAAGAAGTTTTTATTTCATCGTTTGGATATTCCTTATTAGAATTATTTATTGAACCCAAAGTGACAGTTTCGTCTTTCATCGCTTATCGAAATTTCACAACAACAAAAAGTAAAAACGACGTCATGCTTCAACTTTGTAGAAACTGCAGCGTTCTCGTACAGTCAGACCTTTCCGTAAACTTTTTAATCTTCTTTTAGTATCTGGTGATGAAGATAATGGTTGTACAATCGGAGCAACAGTGAATGATCAATTAGTTCTCCAAATAAACAAACAAAAGGTGGCTGCTTGTGTCCTCATGAAAAGGATTACAATTCAGACATTGTTCAAAATATATATTATGCTTTTTTAATACATCCAAAACAGAAAATATTGTAATAAAAACTTGCAGTAAATGATTAGAATACGTATATTGCTAAATAGATGTATCATTAGTTTTAAATACATAACAGTTTCTTTCTATTACTATATTGCAATCTGTGGGCTCCCTGTTCCATAGGTGTTCTTTGGGTACTCCAATAACATAGGTTTGCGATTGTTACGGGGTCAATTGAATGATTGATTATTTCGTGTTTTTGGGCGCGTTAACTACTAAGGTTATTATCTCGTAAGTGTAGTGCATGTTTTTCCTCGATAGATGGCGGTGATCTTCCTCCGCTGAATGGCGAGAACTGGCGCTGCCTGTACGTCGGTTAGCAGGATTTTCCCTAACCAGATCTCTTCCGCCAACGGGGCACCGACCCAGCCGGGACAAGCTCTGGCTCCCGACACGAACGGTGGAACACACGTTGAGATACGTAAGAATTTTACTTGTGCATGGAAACACGCCAATCTATGGCTAACAATGGCTTAACGTGCCTTTTGAATTAAAGAAAGCTGTCGTTTTAAGTCGTTGTGAGGTGATCTCTAGGTCTTTTATAACCACATAGCGCAGTGGTATTGATTAATAAAGTCTCTCCTAAAACATCAAATGGCTTTGAAAAACAAACAAACAAATGGCTTTCTTATAAAGCTGAGCTTGGAAGCACCATCTTCAATTTTTTGTCGTTAAATAATAAAGAAGGTAAACAATCTCAGAGTATTTCAATCGAATTCTCTCACGGGCTTACTGTTATGGTCGCACTTTGGTCTGTTTCTCTGTTCGTGGCCGCTAACGGGTTGTTTTCCATGAAATGTGAGTTTCCAATTCACATACAGATTAGCGGATTTACTGTACACTAGCGTTTAATGACAAAGTGTCACTTCACTGACATTTTGACACTATAAACTTTGCAAAATATGTCCAATCACACGATGGTTAACAAAGATACTGAGATATTGAGCGGTACAAGATAAAACATTTCAGAATAATAGGAGACACGTTCAATACTCGTTCACATCGCTTGGCAGGGTGAATTCTTCGCATGCGACAAACTTTATCTTTCGCAATTTTTAGAGTGCCTATTTACCGCAATGTCAATTGTCGTTTAGAGGTCACAACATGCGCAACATTCCTAACGTTCGCGATGTTTTGAAACGATAGACACCGTAAAACCTTCAGATATAAACCTGTGGTTTGAAATCCACATCCAGGAAAAGGGAAGTATTTGGGAGGGTCACCCATAGCCGAACATGCAGAGAGCTTCTGACGTATGGCCGCAGTTTACAGTCGAATGTGGTTTGTATTTCACCGCTATGGTTATTTTGGGTTTTGAAACTACAATCTCAAATAACAAAGACACACTTTGGCTTAGCGATTCGGAATGATCAATAAACATGCAATGAAAATTAATGAAAATAAAATATCCTTACGATTTCAAAAATTATAATTTTGTTTTTAAATTTGTGTGTGTGCGAGAGAGAAAGAGAGTAATGCGAATTCCTTCGTCAATACAATTTATCGCTCAATTTTATATCTTCAACTGTCTTGTGCAATTTTAAAAAATGAGTAGTTATTGAGTAATTTTGTTGGTTATCGTGACATTTTCCCAAAAATGTCTTCAAGTTTAAGATTTGTCAATAAAAACGACAAATCTTGACAAATCAAGATTTGTCAAACTTTTGCTGAAATTACGTTGTGGATTACAACGCAAATGCGTCGCAAATTTCTAAATGTTTCTACGTCAAATGTACGCAGTAACAACACGCAGATGGGCCACAAATCCCTACTTTGCACTGCACTCTACGTCATTCATTCTCCGCATGCGACAAACTTTATCTTTCGCGGTTTTTAGACTGCCTATTTACCGCAATGTCAATTGTCGTTTAGAGGTCACAACATGCGCAATATTCCTAACGTTCGCGACGTTTTGAAACGATAGATGACGTAAAACCTTCAGATATAAACCAGAACCTCAAACCGTGTCTATTATAACACCGAATTTTAAAACTGATTAGTGATATTCAACAAATACCAACATGTGTAGTATTAATGAATTTGATGTCTCAAGACCTATCTAATCGTGTAAAAAAAGTACGTGACGTACTCCCATTAGAAATGAAGTCAGTCCAATGCACTTAAAATAAAAAAAGTTCTATCAAAAAGCTAATAACTGCAACTGATAATCCCATATGTACTAAATCTTTTAGTGATAATCGTATCTCAATATCTTGAACCGTGTAGAAAATATTTGTGGTATTGACTGAACCTATTTAAGGTACATCGTGGTATGCCGAATATACACCATGATATTATATCGTTCAGGTGGATAGATCATGAACTAAACATAAAGTACTGTTGGTAGATGAAGAAAAGTTTCAGTAGGCCGCGTATTCTCACTTGTTCGATATTACTAACTTTCAGACTCACTTTGAAAAATCGCATTACCTGACAGGAGTTTGCATCCAAAGAAACAAAATTCGTCTCGAAAAAGTGATTAGGATCTGGAACACGTCTTTTTGGATTATGTTAACGTGTGTTGCAGCATAACATGTGTTCCGGGTGCTGTTTTTATTTAATTCTTTTTTATAATTATTTAATCAAAAAACAGTGAAAAAAACTGTATGTGACGTACGGGGGAGAAAATCATCTGCACAAGTTTTCTTGACTTCTTCTTTCTTGAATTCTTTCTTAAATTTCTTTCTTGAATTCTCTATCCACCTAGTCCATTCACAGACTTTTGTGTCCAGGTTGGCTTATAAATCGCACAAAACTGTCATATTTCCTTAGCGTATTATTTATCGGCGAATAATGAAGCCGTGGGAGAGCTTCATCGTTGTAGAGATCTAGAAAAAATGTTTCGACAGCAACAAATGTTCTGACAGTTTTCGCTTTGTGATTGTGTTGTGGTATGCAAAGGATATTACTGCTTATCACAGGTCATCTACAACATCATTCATTATCTCGTAATTACCCGGGAAAAGTAAATAATAGTTCTCAGTACTCGACCTTCTGCATCCCAGTAGAGATAAGGCAACAGATTTGCAATAAAGTTTCCCTTACTTGGAGAGTGTGGTGCACAGAACTTATATAATATGCTGGTAGCATTGAATATCGTGACTATCATGGCATTGATTAACCTTTCTCGGTATTATTCCAAGATGCTTATGACTTCCTACAAATGTGTCTGCGCTAAAGTTTATTGTAGGTACCATATTTTATTAAGAGTTGCAGATTCGGAATACAGGTCAACAATGCTATTAGAACCCGATTATGCTAGGTTTCTTCATGCTTCGGTGGGGATTATTTGCTGTCATTAAAGCACGACCATTTCTAGCTGAAATGTGTTGCTAGTATTTTTCCACTCATTCTGTGCAAATCTGATTCAGAAAATGCTTCTACAACACACATAAATAAAATACAAACAATACAGAGCAATTTTTTACGAAAATTACTAAAGTCTAAATGGTTTAATCTTCAAACCGATACATTTTTGAAACTTCACCTTCTACTCCCGCTTCTCAACACGACGAACTAGGTTTAAATTACAATTCTTCTCGCATTAAATCACGTTGTCCGAAAGATATTTTCCACCTCTCTTAAATTCAAGCAGTAACACACACATACATATATTCCAAATCTTTTTAAATACATTAACTATTTTTTTCAACATATTATTTTATATATATATATATATATATATATATATATATATATATATATATATAAAAGATAATATATATATATAATATAATAATATATATAATATATAATATATAATAATATATATAATATATATATAATATATATATATATATATATATATATATATATATATATTTATATATATATATATATATATTAGTTATTCAACTATAGGAAAAAAATTCATACCTAGTATGTAAATCGTTGGTATCTTGCCAAAAAAGTTACGTAATATATCTTCCTTTCAAAACCCTGAAAATTTGTAAAAATTGAACAGGTAGAAATAAAATTTAAAGAAAGAAAATATATAAAAATCTAGCACAGTGACTTTGATAAACAATCTCTCATTTCTTCGCCCATTGCCCTTTGCCAGCGCTCTCGCAAAGTAAATATTAAGGAATATAAGGTTGAATGCCAGTGTGATCCCGTATGGATAGAAATATTTTGTGAGAACTCATTTATTTATTTACATTTCTAATTGCCAACGTGAGCAAAAGTTGAAATAAAACTACGCTGCCTCGGACATGTAAGATATTCTATTGTTTTGTTAGATATCCGGAAACGGGAGAAATTCAAAGACAATGAAACAGTTTCGATTTTGGCTGATAAATGAAATATTTAATTTGTCTAATCCTCCTACTCTCATACTGCGCGTACCGACTGAGTTGTCACTCGTTGTGCCTCTATTTACCGACTTCACGTCGTGCGATATCAAGGCTCCAAGAAAGAGCTCACCCGCCATCTAATATTACAATATTTATCATGGGTTCTGGAACTGCAACGCTTTTAATATTCTTTGAATGTGAAAAACTGTAGTACTGTATATATAGGACTAGTATACTATGTTATCACAGTACTTGAGAAGATATTTAATTTTTTTTCAGTGCTATATGAAAGTGTTATTTTTTGCTTGAGCAGTGAGCGTGTTTCTTTTCGGAAAATCATTTTGTGGGGTTTTGTTCAGTAGCATTTTTGCTGCTGAACGTCAATAGTACTATAGTAGGATAATGTATCACGGGATCGGTCAATTAATGAATTACATTAGTTTGCCAACGTTTCGGAATACTTAATTCCTTCATCAGGGCTAACAAACAAAAAACACAATCACAATAAATAAGGACAAACTCTTCTGAACAACAACATAAAAAAAGTGAATGAACATACATGTAGAAAAATAATTACACAGATAACTAAATAAATACATACATTATATACTGTATATCTAAGTCAAGGTCATATAAAGGATACACACGTTACTAATACATATACTGGTCTGGCCAGTATATGCAGTAGTACATAGTCTGGTTACAAATATCAGTAACATTAATGCAAACTGTGATACTTAACTCCTTATAGGAGTATCATATGTTACCCTTTACAACTAAACGTAAAAGTAAATCTACTAAAAGGTTGGAAGCACTTTGTGCTTGTATTATAAGTAATGTTCTTCAGTCTTACTATTTACGGCTTACCGTGAAACGCTTTTCAGAAAAATCATTTACTTTCCAGACTTGATAAATAAATAATTATTAGTGGAGTGGGAAATTACATGCACTGATGATGTAAGAGTTCAAGGTCTCATATTAGATAGCAAGTCTAGAAATAATGCGCACGGAAATCTGCCTAGCTCTTTACGGTTCGCATGACCGCAAGTTTCACACAGCAGACACTTCGATGGGCGCGTATCTATGATCAAAGGCCTCCAATGGCGGATCGCGCTCTTTCCTTAAGAGGAGGAAAGACAAAGAAGTCAGTCGCAAAAACTGCTTGAAATGAAACCTACATAAATTCGATTACACAAGTCGAGTTTCGATGGGACAAGAGAGAAAGATTTTCCTGTTCACACACTCGCGAGAAAATTTCACGCGCGTGTTCTTCTCGCGTTCACGTGCGAGAAAATGTATCTAAAACTGCCAACAACGTTAGCATAATTGGAATAAATATGTTTGAAAAAAGGTAAATATTATATTGGGATTCTGATTAAGTGAACGCATGAGCGATTGTGAAATAAACGTCTACGATGCTACAGCAAATGTAATACCTGGTTGGGCTGTTTTTCAACAATTGTCTTTATGCAGCTTACAGGGATCTGTTGGCTGCACACAAGTTGTTTTTCTCAATGCGGGACCGGCTTAGGTAGCTCAGGGTATCAATTGATGTTACTACAGTGCCTCTGACCGAGCGGTCTTGGGTACGAGTCACGACGGTGGCAGGATTTTCGACACGAGATACATAGCTAGGTCGAATTCAGCCGCTGTCTGGAGGAGAATTCTAGCAGTCGGCTGCTCTGATCGGTAGTTTTCCGAGGTTCTCAGATCAACCCTTCTTGAGTAGTATCCTAACAATCGGGGCAACGGACCGCGCGCCATCCTTTATTCCTCTTCCGTGTCCTCTCCTCCTCCCTTACTCTCACACACACACTTATATGCACTACACTGACACACCAGTCGGGAACTTCGAGCTTGTCTCGGTTGGGAGGGTGCCCCTTTTGGTGGGAGATACCTGGGGTAGGGAAACCTGCAAAACGACGTGTTATTCGGCGTCGGATCGCGCCATCCAGGGGGAAGGTTATCACCACCTTCCCCAATAAAAATTATACACTACAGTTACGGGACTAACGTCCTTAGCCGTTGACGCACCTGGAATGACTAGAGAATTAATCAATATCAATGCGGGCTACTGCCACATAAAGTTGCGAGTGTAGACCATGCGTCAGCTTCGTTGCCCACGTCCAGATGGTTCTGATCCTTGCTGGCGTGCGCTAGCATGTGACTTGCCGTGGTCTAGTGACGGCAAATTTTACCAAAACATCGATACATCGATGTTTCGACACGTCGCTAAAAGGTTTTCGATGTCGATGAAAACATCGACGAAAAACATCGATATTTTAATTATAGACTAATAAAGATGTTATTTTCCTATCCATTTTTAATTACAGTACGTAAAAGGGATATATTTTATTATTTGATTACCAGCATGTTAGTAGTATGTTAATAAGAATTATCTAATGTAAAGAATAAAATTAACAATAAAATATAAAACTGTTATTGTGATTTTAACTTGGCATGGCTAATAAAATAATTATGTTCGATGAATTACTCGTGAATTTGGTACAAGAGAATCCTTGTTTATACGATGAAGGAAATGCAAGCACTACTACAACAGCTACTCGCATATATATAAAGACAAGTCGATAGAAATGTCGAAGAAAAAGCTAGAAACTATGGTGGAAAGATCTTTCCACTGCGCTAGAAACGAATCGATCAAGTTTCAGTACGTTTAATTCTGATTGGTTCAGGCGAAACGTTCAAGCGTTACGTCCGTCATTGTGAATGCCTGTTTTTACGTGTACATTTTACTGCTAGGTTTACAGCATTACGTTACGTTTAAGTTTGCATTGTGAATGAGGCCTAACACCATAAAAGTTTTCTACTCTGACCATGGAAATGCTGGTAGATATGGACGGTTAACCCTCAAGAGAAGGAGGGGGTCCTCTTTATGGTGATTTAGACCGCTTTTGCGACGGTTTAAAGCGCGTTCTTTAATCCTCGATTAAAGTGAACTTAATCGTAGTTATCAACAAAAAAATATAAAATTTCTCTCCAACATAAAAAAGCTATTTGATAGTTACATTGAGAAGAATAAGAAAAATGAGAACATTCCTGTCTTCCTTCACCTGAGGAAACTTAAAATGCTGGTGCCGTTAAAAGGAGAAGAGAATTTTGAGTCGATATTGATGTTGGGTACCAGATTGCCATTGTATAATATTGAGACGCGGACCGAAGATTCAGTTATGTATTGCAAGGAATCTGCTATGCTTGAATCGACACACGAATTTAAAAGAGAAAGTGTTATACACATTCAAGCACTTTTAGAGAATTTTAAGCACTTTAATAAATATAATTTTGTTAGAAAATACATTTATTTTTCTTTAGCGACTGTTTTTGCTCCCATGTAAATGTATGGAAACTATCATATCGCATGTGGGCTGCAGTAGGGACACAATACAAAATGTAAAAATACGAATTTTGAGTTAAGCCACTCTCGAGAATTGCAGATTGATCTACCTTCCAGTTAGCAATAGCAGCACATCGTACAGTATAGAATTCCACCAACAAATGGCAGGAGTGTGAATGCAAGAATGATGCATATCAATACAAAATGAAAACTTCAAACTCGTTTATCTCAATACCTAATTTTTTGAGTTGATTATTGCAGCTCCAGAACGATATACCTTTGGAACGATACTATAACAGCCGTAAAGAACTGGCAGAGTGTGAATAAAAAACTTTAAATTGTAAAATTTAAGGGGATGGACAGAGACAGAGAAAGGAAGGCCAGTGACGGAAAGACACTAACAGAGACAGAGAAAGGGAGGGCAGTGACGGAAAGACACGAACAGAGATAGAGAAAGGAAGGGCAACGAGGGAAAGGGACGGACAGAGACAGAAAGGAAGGGCAATGACGGAAAGGAACGAAGAGAGACAGAGAAAGGGAAGTCAGTGACGGAAAGACACCGACAGAGACATAGAAATGGAGGCCAGTGACGGAAAGGGACGGGCAGAGAGAGAGAGAGAAAGGGAGGGCAGTGACGGAAAGACACGAACAGAGATAGAGAAAGGAAGGGCAACGAGGGAAAGGGACGGACAGAGACAGAAAGGAAGGGCAATGACGGAAAGGAGCGAAGAGAGACTGAGAAAGGGAAGTCAGTGACGGAAAGACACCGACAGAGACATAGAAATGGAGGCCAGTGACGGAAAGGGACGGGCAGAGAGAGAGAGAGAAAGGGAGGGCAGTGACGGAAAGACACGAACAGAGATAGAGAAAGGAAGGGCAACGAGGGAAAGGGACGGACAGAGACAGAAAGGAAGGGCAATGACGGAAAGGAGCGAAGAGAGACTGAGAAAGGGAAGTCAGTGACGGAAAGACACCGACAGAGACATAGAAATGGAGGCCAGTGACGGAAAGGGACGGGCAGAGAGAGAGAGAGAAAGGGAGGGCAGTGACGGAAAGACACGAACAGAGATAGAGAAAGGAAGGGCAACGAGGGAAAGGGACGGACAGAGACAGAAAGGAAGGGCAATGACGGAAAGGAGCGAAGAGAGACTGAGAAAGGGAAGTCAGTGACGGAAAGACACCGACAGAGACATAGAAATGGAGGCCAGTGACGGAAAGGGACGGACAGAGAGAGAGGGGGGAGGGCCGTGACGGAAAGGGACGGACAGAGAGAGAGAAGGGAGGGCCATGACGGAAAGACACGAACAGAGACATAGAAATGGAGGCCAGTGACGGAAAAGGACGGACAGAGAGAGAGAGAGGGGGAGGGCCGTGACGGAAAGGGTCGGACAGAGGGAGAGAGAAGGGAGGGCCGTGACGGAAAGGGACGGACAGTCACAACAATGTGAGTGTGCGCGGGAGCGCTCTCTCAGCCTGCTCTACTCCGCACACGCTCTCTCAAACTGTGTACATAACCGCCAGCAGCAGAACCTGTTCCTGCCGAACCGCTGCTGTCAGACCACTGTGCACCTCGCCGCTCGTGGCGGGGCGGGGGCGGGGGCGGGGCGGGGGCGGGGCGGGAAGGCGCAGGAGGAGGGGCGGGGAGTCAGCGGCCGAGCGCGACGCGACGGCGCGGTGGGGGCCGCCGTCTCCGCTTGCGCGCGCCGCCAGTCAGCTCTTCGCTGCGCCGGTCTGCGGACGTCCGTCGGGTGAGCCGCTCCAGTGCCCGCTCCGCTCCGCTCTCCTCTCCTCTCTTCTGCTGAGCTCCGTCGCGGCGGTCGGCGCCCCCTGTTCGCACACCATGGAAGTGTCCTCTGCAGCCGTGCATCCCCCGCTCGCAGGTAGGTCCCGCGGCGTCGCTCGCCAGACAGCGGCGGAGCGCAGCCAACTGACACTTCCGAAAACGTGGATTTCTTTGACTTCACTGAAATATGTTTCGAAAATAGTCAATTTTTTATGCAGTATACCCTCGTTAATGCCATATCCAAGAGTTCGAAATAATCGATGTTCACGTTACATCTACTTGTGTTATCCGATTATTATATATGTACGTCCGAAGTTCTAGGTTTCTTTGTCGGGTCCCAACTTTTGTTCTTTTTAACGCTGAAATTCCTGTTAAGCGAATACGTGCGAGTGCGAGTACATACGAGGGTATTCTGCTCTAGAATTTTTCATAAAAATGCTTAACAAAACTACCGGTATTTGCAGTAAAATATTTATCTTCGGCACAAAATAAACGGCATCACTCAGTTTGGTAGTTCTGCAAAATTTCGGATTTTTCGATGATTCGCTTTTCTTGTGCTCGAAGATACATGTCCGGAATACGTGACCCGTGCGGATAAACACGAGAGTGCAGGCACAACCCTTCGGGAGAAACAGACACCTGCCGATTGCTGGTTGTGCTTCTGAATTCGAATTCGTGGTTGCCCGTATTCTGAATGGCAGCACGTAAACATGCGCCCTGTGGATTTTTGTCAAGCCTGGATGGTGAAAGTGGTTCCGTTCTGTTGTGCAGTAAACGCGGTATAAACTCGGACGGGTGAAACTGGTTGTCTGCGGCACCTTCGGAAAGCCGTTAAACACGGGATCGCTAACCGGCGGGTCCAATTGGAACATTCACGGAACTTTTATGGGCCCCTTCCTCCCAGCAACGTTTTATTACGTCTGATAATAATAATAATAATAATAATAGTAATAATAATAATAACAATAATAATAATAATAACAATAATAATAATAATAATAATAATAATAATAATAATAATAATAATGACAAATCAAATAATTGTTTATTATTGTTTTGTCTCTTACAATGCAGAAAGAAGCAATAGGTATTATTGAAAACATATGAACAATGAAAATGTATTTGTTTGTAAAAAAAAATTCTGCCTACTCTAGAATTGATGTTTTCAGTGGAATGACTTTTGTCCAGTACAATTTTTAATAATTCATTGTTTGTTTCAAATAGTTCTTAATCAGTTGATGATAACTGCATTACGCACCGATGTTACTGTTTCACTTTAAATCCAGTTATTTATATTATTATTATTATTATTATTATTATTATTATTATTATTATTATTATTATTGATGAGGGAAATATGCATCTCTCCACGGGAATCATTGCGAGACATTAGTTCATGGAGAGATGTGTAGGCAGCTGGGCTATTGCTTCAAATTAAGTACAGAACAGTTCTTTTCTTTTCATTATCAGAATCTTGTATTGTGCTCCATGAATTAGTTGAGCATAACCTGTACCATAATTAACGGGGAATATATCCACATCCAAAGCTTCGTTCAGTTTTCATCTCAGAGTACTACCACATGCATCGCATCTAAATATTGTATTATTATTATTATTATTATTATTATTATTATTATTATTATTATTATATCGACCATTTGTGACCACTCCACACGTTATCTTCCGAGGCCCAGTCACATTCTATTCTGGAGAAAGACATGTGTAATTATGAGGATCAGCTATTCGACTGTATCCCTTCGTAAAACAAGATTGTTCAGCCTTGAATTATGAATTATGAGGTAATATAATGATAAGGGTGAAGCGACAATCACAAATACAACCATCCCTAAGTAGGACTCGAACCTGCAGCCTCCTCGGCGCAGCCGACGGCTGCGCAATCTACTGCGCCACGAGGCCGGATTATTATTATTATTATTATTATTATTATTATTATTATTATTATTATTATTATTATTATTATTATTATTATTTTCATCATCATCATCATCAACCTTACGGCTGGTTTGACGACTGAACTATTGAGTTCGTGAATGGTGTGAACGAACTTACGGAATACGAGTATGTGATGCTTCGCCATTGCTTCCCACGCCACTAAGAGAAGGTCAAAGCACCCGCGTCTTACGCGGAATTCGAACCTTCAACCTTTCGTTCCGCGCCCAGCGGCTCCCGCAGCCGTCTGCTACGCTACGTAGGTGTGCACGTGTGGGATGGCGGGTAAATATTGTTTCGTTAAATACCGGGGAATTGAATTCGAAAATGTTGTTCGCGGCTCTTCTCGTGAGCGACTAGTTTCAAATCGGGAAGTCCAGGTCAATAGTAGGCTATTTGTCATTTGCTTCATGCGCGGAAATAACAAAACAATGTTTGTTTTGCCTCCGACAATATGATGTTTGATGACCACACTCACATGGCAACCTTTGTGGCCTTCATTAAAATACAAATGCTTTTAGAGATCGAAGAGGGTATAAAGGCTGTCGTGAGTCCTTAGTAAGTCAAAACATTTATTTTATTGGCAAAGAAGTATGATATTTAATGTAATATCACATGGTATCTATTGTAACAAGCTTAACTAATAATAGCTAGACTTACTTTGAGGCAAATACCTACTTTACATGTTTAAAGGGATATGAAACATAAATGCAAGCGTTTACATAACGTGAAATATCAGACATGCTGATTTAATAGTACCCAAAATGTCTGTCTGAGTGTATTTCTTAGCATAGGAAAAGTTGGTTTTGTTTTAAAACTTGTGAGACATGTTCGATTTATCTCGCGTGCAGAGGGGTAGTAATCCAATGAACAATGGAGGGAAACCCATTCAAACCGCTCTAAACATGTTTAACAAATGTCGTAGTGTAATACTTCACAGGCAATATGCATGTCATTTCATTATCTGCCATTAGAATTATTTTAACTGGCAAAGTCAGAATCGAATTATTGAAATCTTTGATAAATTAATAATAATAATAATAATAATAATAATAATAATAATAATAAAAATAATAATAATAATATAATACACTCTGCTGCTAATTACGGAATAAGTAACACGCTATGCTTATATCAGTCTTCTCATCAAGGTGAAATTACTTGCTTTGCTCTATAATTAAAATAATTATGCCTAATTTAATCATTATGCAACCCTTTTAGATGCCTAAAAAGTAAAGTTTGTCTTTGAATTTCCGAAGTATATAGCAAAGTCATGAGTATTGTTGAAGTTTGTAACCATCATTTCAACTATGAATCGCTTAACAACAACGTCTTCTGCCTGCATGGATTCTCTTCAACCGGGATTTCGTTCCTCCGCTTTGGAGCTGAAGTGGCGACGTGGCTCGCGGATCGCGGATAGTGATGGCAAATTTTACCAAAATATCGATACAACGATGTTCGATACATCGCTAAAGGGTTTTCGATACCGATGAAAACATCGACAAGAAAACATCGACGTTTAAAAATCTATGTATTAATTATAGACTAATACACATGCTATTTTTCTATCCATTGTTAATTACTGTACGTAAAAGAGATGTATTTTATAGTTGGGTTACTAACATGCTAGTCGTAAGTAAAAATTATTGTCAACTGTAAAGAATAAAATTAACAATGAAGAACATTATGTTTTGCTATCGATTTCGTGTTTCACTGTCGATTCAGGCCATGACACGCCTGGCGATAACATACATCCATAACACGAGGAGCTCTCAAACTTCCTCAGATTGCACAGGCGAAATGTGCAGCGTGATAAAGAGGATGACGCAAAACAACAATATTGGTGCTACTCTACAACGTGCTAAAAACCCCTTTATTAAAAAAAATAATTAAAACAGGATGTTTTTGCAACAAAATATCGGTGTGAAGAAAGCATCGAAAGCAAATATCGATGTTAATACATCAATGTTTCTGGTGGAAAACGTCGATGTTTTAAAAACATCGCTTTTTTGCCATCACTAGCCGCGGGTGCACCCAAGCGAGAGACGAAAACGGCGACCGCCACTGGGCCTGGCCCCTGGCGGGCGCCAACGCCCCCGCCACTTTTGAAGGCACTTGCAGGTCCAGAGTAGTTAGTATCTGGAGGAGAATTCTAGCGGCCGGCTTCCCTGATCGGTAGTTTTCCGTGGTTTCTCCTATCAACACCAGGTGAATGCCGGAGCAGTACCCTACCAAACGGGCCACGGACAGCGCGCGATCTTTCCTTCCTCTTCCTTGTCCTATCCTCTCCCCTTATACACACACACACACACACTTACACTAACATGCACCACACTACCACATATTCCGGGAGACCGGTCGGGAGCTTAGAGCTTGTTCCGACTGGGGCGGTGCCCCGTTGGTGGGAGAGTCCTGGTTAGGGGGAAACCCCACTAGCCGACGGTAGGTCGGCGCCGGATCTCACCATCCAGCTGGGGGAAGATCGCCGCCATCTCCCGAGAAAGAAAACATGCATTACACTAACGGTACTAATGACCGAAGCAGTTGACGCGCCAGGAAACACGAAAAATCAATCAATCAATCAATCAATCCAGAGTAGTATGCGATATCGACAAGAAAACATCGATGATGCCAATCGTCGGTGTTCAAAATCAAAAGATCAGTGTTAATAATACATTGACCAAAAACCATTGAATTTATTTATTTGGTCAAAAACAGTAAAAACTGTATATGACGTATGGGGGAGAAGATTTATCTGCGCACGTTTTCTTGAGAACCAGAATCCAATCCCAACTTGTTAACAATAAATAGATGGAATATGAATGAAAGTTATTAATAATGAAAAATAATAATAAAATTTAAAACAGCGCGAGACCAGTAACATTTAAAAAACTAGACACTTTCGTGCCCGAGTTATAAAAAACTATTTGCAACGGTACACGAACTTCAGATTTGATTTTTCTGCATTGCTATCAACATAGTAACTCACCCTAAGCTCTACTTCTACTACTACAAGCAAAAGGAGAGCTCAACAAAACGTGCGCATAGTAAAGCTACATTTACACCCAGAAACAAAATACGGGGCTCTCTCAGCATTTGCTCAATTTAATTTGACAATGCCGCTGCTTATTAATTTATAATTAAAATTTAACTGAAAACAAACTTATGTTTGTCCATGTGCGAAATATGGGAAAGGCAAGGAAATACCAGGGCAATATGATTATCTCGAGCAAGAGATGGTAGTCTGCTCGACAAAGATAGAACAAACTGCGTTTGTTTCCAACGAATACAAACAGATATTGGTAGCATCAGTCATTGTTAATTTTAACTTTTACAACATTGTAATTATGGGTATCCTTTATCCACGAATAAAACATTGAAAACGTAAAAAATCGAACCCAAAACATCAATGTTAAAAACCATCGTTTTCAATACATCGATGTTTTTATAGAAACATCAATGTTTCGAAAACATCGAGATCGCGGTCGCATCCCTACTTCAGAGAGAGCAATGAGTAGGGGCATTTTGTTAAGAGGGCACAATGCAAACCCGTCCACTTATTGAATGGAAAATACAAAGCAAAGATTTCAGAATCTAGATAATGTTTATCCTAAATGTGTGTAGTAATCAGAGCATCAACTGATGTCACTGCAGCGCCTCCGACCAGGCGGTCCTAGGGTCCTACCGTCCGACGGCGGTAGGATTTTCGACACTTGCTTTTCAGCTAGGTCGAATTCTGTCGCTGCCTGGTGGAGAATTCCAGCGGCCGGTTGCTCTGATCGGTTTTCCGTGGCTTCTCCGATCAACACCAGGCGAATGCCGGAGCAGTACCTTAACAAACGGGCCACGGACCGCGCGCGATCTTTTCTACTTCTTCCTTGTTCTATCCTCTCTCCTTACACACACACACTTACACTAACATGCACTACACATGTCGAGAAACCAGTCGGGAGCTTCGAGTGCGTAACGTCTGGGGCGGTGCCCCGCTGGTGGGAGATGTCTGGATCTCGCCATTCAGCGGGGGAAGATCACTGCCAGTTCCCGCGATTACATGCACTACATTTACGACACTAATGACCTTAGCAGTTGACGCGCCCGGAAACGCTATACTATCAAACAACTACATATGTACAGTATTCGGATATCCTGTATGTGTCCGCGTGTATGTCTCTGTGTGTATGTGTGTGGGTCAGAGTACTTGCATGTCTGTGTGTGTGTGTGTGTGTGTGCGCGTGCGTGCGTGCGTGCGTGTGCGTGCATACGTGTGTGTGTCACCGTCTAGCACTGCTCCCGTTCCACCATTCAAAGCAAGTGTAGTGCCTTACTACTTACTTACCCCTACGTCACTTACTTCTGGGAAGGGAACAGATCATTGTCCCAGAACATTCTAAGAAAAATCTCGAAGAAACGTTTTACGCATCTAAGACTCCTTAGGATATCAATTGCTCATTCGATTCCTTTGGACAAAAGAAATCAATTTTCATTATTTAAGCCAGATCTTTCTTGATTATTCTGAAATAATTCTAGAATTATGCATAGGTTCTTTCTTTCTAGTTAGTTAAAGAAATTATTATTATTATTATTATTATTATTATTATTATTATTATTATTATTATTATTATTATTATTATTGTTAATATTGTTTCCAGGTAGTGATCCCATACTTCCCGATTTTACCGGGACAGTCCCCGTTTGTGCGGGAGTTCGGACAAATCATACTTCAAATTTCTAACATGTTTTCTCAGAAAGATTTGTTTGTTGCTTTGCGTCATTTCTATTTGTTTGCGTGATGAGTGTTAAGTTGTTCGTGTTCGAAATAATTTCAGGCAGAATTATAAAATTTTACTTTAATATCAAATGCTACAACATCCTAGAGAGATCTATTTTCAGTAAAATTTTAAAGCCGCAGTTTCCGTTTATAAAAGAAACTAGTGACCGGTCCAAAAACAAAGATAAACGTAATTTCTGCCATGCGGCATTTAAGTCATATTACTAAACTTATTACTAAATATTTTTAATTTTAAAAAAATGTATCTTAGTTTCGTAATTGTCAGTTAATTTGTTTCATAATACACTGTTTTTAAACACACCAAAAGCAGCAAATTATTTCGGTGTTCCGAATATATTCTGAATAAACATAATTTGTTTCATATAAGACCCTTAATCATAATTTCGTGTCGTGTCCAGATTTTTTCATTTAAGAAACACGGGATAATTATTTCAGGGGATTTTTAAGCACCTAAAACTATTTTTGCATATTTTAAGGCACCTAAATAGCTCATCGACTTTTTAATAGACTGGCGCTCCTTTTAACCCAATGCTTCTAGTATATTCTGAAAGAATTCTATCAAAGTGTTTAAGACATCAAGTGGGGAGAACTGTGAATTCCTGTTCTGCCTTCCCGAACTGAAATCAATCGTTACGACTGGATTAGATAAAATTTTCAATAACTAAACCTAAAGTTGCAATGAACAAGAATTTAAAAAAGGTATTTCTATACTTACGTTTTTACATTTTCATGTGACTTGGTAGGCCCGTGAATGGACAATCCGTGCAAGTAAATAATGTTTAAACTTTCTTTTCAGTACATCGTTTCTTTCCGTAGATCAAATAAAAATATTTATAAACCAGAAACTAGACACCGAATGTGCCTTGCAAAGGTAATGGAACTTTTTTTTTCCTTCAGCTCACAGTACGGAAAATGGAAGGTAAAAATCGTCGCATTGATGCCTTGCCATGCATGCAAAGAAGAAAACGCGAGTGAGTTGATAAAAGGAGGCAGATCCTGATCCGTGATGAGTCACTTACTGCAGAAGGGACAGATACCGATCTGTTATTCCAGTCTCGATTTTCCATAAGGAAATTCCGTGCGTGCATCGCAAGGATTCCGCCTCAGGAGACTGAAACCGGAGTCCGCAGATCCTTTTCGGGTGTGAGGCACATCGCTTGTATCACTGAAGCTGACGTGTCTTTCCCTTCCGGGAGGGTCTTACCATATGTATTTGGGTTATACTTCCACATGTTTTAATATTGTAAGATTTTAATTATTCAATTGATAAACATTTATGATCAGTATAAAGAACAACTCCATTTGTGAACCACATTTTGATAAACTATCTTTGGTATGCCGTTAACCCGTTTGATTATGTTATGTTGTGCCACTGACCATGATCCTCCTCCAAGTTGTAATACAAAACTAAGCAAGTGGTTCTTCATAATGGCACAGTCTTTTTCATACTACTTAGTTTCCGATTCTCTTCAGTGTGAGCTAGCACTTCGGTTTTTCTCCATCCTCTTTCCAGTACTAGCTATCGGCGCCTAAAAGACATTTCTCCACATTTTCGCAGTTGTTTGGTCCCTCAATAGTAGAATTGAAAAATGACTTCAAGAATATTCTAGAAGAAGCCGGCCCAGTGGCCAAGATCGATATGGCAGTAGTGTCGTAGTGATCTCGGACCTAAGGGTCGCGGGTTCGAGTCCCACCTCGGGCATGGTTGTATTTGTGTTCGTCCATTCTCCCTTTATCACCACCATTTGGTTTCATCTTCATAGTTACCATAACGTTAACCTCAATAATGCTCGCTAATGACCTAGATGTTGATGCGACCTTAAATAACAAAAAAAATTCTATAAGAGTAAAAACTGGTTCATTTCATTGTAATTTCCATCGTAAAATTTGAAATCGTTTTCGAGAAAATGAGTCGGCGTTTCTGAAAATGCGCAAAGAACTCATATTCGCCCTAAACATTTGTTCTTGAAAAACCTCATCAGAAATAATTTAAAGCATTTGTACTTACAAAATGTATTAATGTATAAAAACGTGAGTAAAAACAAAACGTTCATAGAAAAAAATGTAAAATATTTTTAAGAATACCTTGTTTTTAATATTGGTCAAGTATACTTAAAATTGCAGTAAAACTACTAATATTTTCAAAGCAATGAAACTGACATTTATTTAAGAACTAAATGTAAGGAACAAATTTTATTTGAAAAAATCTTCTCTCCAATATTTTAGTGGAAAGACACCGAAGGAGTTTGAACTTTCGAAATTTTCGAAAATACAGAGAATTTAACGAAGGTGAGACATACTTCATTTTAAATGCGTGTTTTGCTTTATCGGCGAAGAAAATTACCCAAAAACTTTGGATTCATTTCTGAGAAAGTTTTGAAGTTTTTGTGGAGGCTTCATATAAAGTACTCTTGAACAGCAAAATATCCGTTTCAAATTGAAGAGGCCGCGACATCAGTCATATCGATCGAGGAATACCAGTTTTAGTGAAAATCCTGCTTAAGATTTAGCCACTGGCGTTGTTCAAAAACGCACGGACGTTTTACCGTAAACAATGGGTTACGGTGTCATGGACCCTCAAAACGTGTATTCTAAACACACAACGTATTACAGGAAGTAATTTACAACAATTATTTGAAGAAGTTTTACCCACTTTGTCGGTATCATCAACTTCAAATGCGAGTTTTCTGTCGAAAAATCGCCGTTCTCTTTTTGCAGCAGAATTATTATACTTTCCGTAGTATTTTACTACGCAACTATTGTTGGTTTTTTACTTCGCAGACTTTCGGATCTGTCTAGAGGACCAGATTGACAAGATTTAAAATGTAACATTACTCTTATGATTTAGAAACTAGCTATAATAGGTAATTAAAATCACTTAAGATTCAAACATTATTTTACATTGACGTTGAACCCTGCTGTAGTTTGCTTCTTTCTCTGAATACCCCGAGATGAACGTACGAGAATAAATTGGAAGTACTAAGTTCTGGCCTGTGGACGAAGTTTTACGTACCTATTATTAATGAAATGGATGGAAGCGAGTTTCATTGACTTTTTAATGTAAAAATCATTCCGATGAAAACAAATTCCTTGGGTAATATTTCATACTTCATAAATACGCACGAGTGAGTATTGATGATACGACGGACCAGAAATGAATGCTGCAATAATATTCATAGAGGAATCTTACGTATGATACAAACATCCTGAATGCGACGATATTGATTATGACATCTGGTGAAAGAGAAAGATGTCTAGAAAAACTATTCCGAACTATAACGTAACGAATTATAACGTAGCTATTCCGAAAGTTTGTCTTCTCTTCCGAAGATGGAGTATGTGGTTCTTTGCTATCCAAAATAAATGGTAAAATACGCACCTTGAAGAAGAGGAAGAACGCACGTTTCCGAAAGGAGTCAAATTTGGTGTGGATGGTGATAAATTAGATATTTTTACTACCTATCTTGCTTATTTTGTTCGTAATTGTCATGATTATTAATGAAATTAAATTCATTTCTCGTTTTAACAATAAGAGAAACTATCAGAGAAATTATAAAATTTCTGAAAGAGAATGCTGAGTTTCAGCGAGAGTTCCATTGATTCAATAATGCGTATCTGGAATAGTGGCGTTTGAATACTCAGATCTTTAATAATGTGTCTAATTTTGTCCTCTCATGTTAAAATCACATTTAATTAACACGATTACGATTATTTACATCAATTTTTCGTTCACTTACCTTATTTTGAAGTATGCAAATTAATGTAGAAGTAACAATTTACCACAGAACACTGAAGAACTTCAACCAAATGCCAGGAAGTTGAAGCGGGAGAAATACTCAAAATGGTCACCAAAATTGCCACCAAAAAAACTAGAATTTTTCTTGAACAGGATATCAAAAGTTGTGTCTTCTGCCTAAGAAATTTATCTGATACGGTTATTCTGCCTACATTGCTAGTGAACTATGTTCGGAGAGAATGATAATCTGGTGTTTGTAGAGTGATAAATAACTATGGCAAATTCAGAAGTATCAGAAATGTGGCAAATATTTGTTAAACGAAAATACTGTTAAGGTTTTATCCGTGAATTTTTTATTGAATAACGAAAGTCATACTAACAAAGAGGAATGATTAAGTGTTACTTCCGTGCATAAGTTTCGTAGCGTAGATTTAAAGTAATGTAAACACTCTTTTGTGTATAGTTTTCGAAGAAGCTTCGAATTTACGAACCATTTGATCCTATGAGCCAAAATTCTTGCCACCAAAATTTCCAAATAACTTGAAATTTTCTGCAACAGAACATCCAAATATCACCTCTTTAGCAAACTTGTTCGTAAGTTTCGCTCATTCTGGTTATTCTGCGTCTTGCAAGCCAACTACAGTTATGTTCGGGTAGCGTGGTGATTCAGTATGTGGCAAATAACAACGACTGATACAATAATTTTTGCAATTGTGCAAATGTATTTGTTCTTGATTATACATGAAATATAAATAAATAATTGAGTATTTCAGAAAATCGGGTTGGCAAGCTTAAAATTTTTCTTCGTTTCATTCTGATTCCCTATCAGGTTTATGGAAAGATAATTTGCATGCTTTAATGCTACTTCTCGTCAATTTGAGTTCTCTTGGTGATAAGATCGTCCAGCTGAGGTAGGTCGATGTTTCTATGTAATGTCTTGTTTCTCACGAAACACGGGACGTTGTATAAATTTCCTAAAATATCAGCTTCGAATCTTCGAAGAATTTCCAGATTCGAACTGCTGGCGGTAATAGCGATCTTCTGGCCTTCAACTCAATAGCAGTCGTCGATGTCGGAAGATTCAAAATGATTATAAATATTGAGAATACTCGTTGCCCAATACAAACACTAATATTGATGAAAATGTTCTCATATATTTGGTTTCTCCGCATTTGACTCAAGAAAGAAACGGCGTGATTGCAGAGACAAAACTATAATGTTTATGTCTGCGTGAACAAGCTTAACTGAGAATCAATCAATACATTTAGTTTCCGATTGTGTTTTGACCCTTCAAACTTTTTGGGCCGGGGATTGTTAATGAAAATATCCCCAAAATGTTCATGTAACAATAAATTTTCTACAACGGAATATTCGATATGAGCCTTCCCCATAACAAACTGAACTGTAGGATATGATTATTCTGCGCATTGCTGGCTAGCTGAGTTCTACGAGCATGGCGATTCAGTGTTTGAGGAGTGTGCCGAAAACAATACTACAAACATTCAAAATCTATTTATTAAACAATATTACTTACATAAAGATTTGTACGTAAACAACATTTCATCGCGTTTTACTGAAGAAAAATAAAGTGTCTGAAACGACCGTCATGGTAATTTATTACGTCCATAAGTATACATGTTCGAGGAGAAGTGCTCCTACGTTTACTCTTCAGAAGCCCAGAGCAACCTCAGCATTTGGTTTCCGCGTAGTTAGAAAAATAGACAATTTGTACACTTGAGATTGGAGTTCTGCCCCAGAACAGTGACCAACCTCAATTACATTGTGTGTTTATACGTTTTTAAAACAAATTGTAGTACATAAGCAATAAACCACATCCAGAAAATTCAACAATTATCAAGATCTAAATGTAAAAATAATAGGTGAATATACATGAATACGAAGAATCTAATTTTTAATGTTAAATTTCTTAATCTGAATTAGGATCTTGAGTGATGTGTAGTTTGACAGGCAATGTCTCCACCTCCTGTTTACTCGTTCAGCAGCGTGGGGTTGAAGGGCGGGAGGGTTAACAGAGGTGCATAGTTTTTGCAAGAGCTTCGTGGCTGTGCTGTGACCCCGCGCGCCCTGTGGGCCGAGTGCCAGCGGAGGCCTTAGCCGCACGGAGCGCCTTGGCGTCAGGCCACGGCCTTACCTGCGGCATTGGCCTCGATCAAGCATCTCATCCCTGAAAAATGGAAATCCATGAAAAACAATATCAACATATTAATCGTGGTGGTCTGGCACTCCGCCCTTTGGCAGTCGTCAAAGGTAGTGATTTGCAATAGGAGTTTATTGGATCTTGCGATAGTGCGAGCATTTCTCTAAGCGCCTCTGTATGTTTTAGTAACAAAAGATAAATAGGAGAAACATGGTCGAAGGTAGTCACCATGGATGGTTCTACGATCTGTCCCAGCTTATTTCTAGAACATCTATAAGGAGGACACGTCATTAATTGGATTTCTCTCGATTAAGTTTTATGTTACTACATCACAACCGATGTCTGATACTGTCTATGTGTAAACGACGTAAGTGCCTAAACCGAACACAGGATTTTCCCTCAAATTAATATTCCCCGATCAATCCGGTCGAACTTGACAAGCTGTGATTTCTAAACTGCTTTTTTTTTAGTTTTTGAGGGCCTTCTCATGCATGCTCTTGGCAATTCTCAAAATTCTCAGTCTACTATGCCTTTTAAACTCTTGCGCCATTTCGCCATTTGCGCCATTTCGCCATTAGCGCCATTTCGCCATTTGCGCCATTTTGCCATTTGCGCCATTGACTTAAGCGCCATTTCGACAAAAGCGTGTTCATTTAAAAAATACACATCTTATATTTTATAACATCCTTCATGTTCGTATGTTATAATTTAATGCATTTGCGGGTACATGTTTCAAATGATCCCTAATAAAGTTCTCAAAGTCTCAAAAGTTTTAAAATGTAATTATTTTCTCTTTTCTTTGTACATATAATCACAGCACTTCATGTCAACTCGGTCTTCGTGCAACCTGGTTGTCAGTCGAGATCTGTAGTTCTGGCAGGCGCGGGGGTTCGAGTTTCAGGGTCGTCATATTTTTTTCTTTGAACCCTTTCCAAAATTAGAGCACAAAAAACTGAGTTACGGAGGTACCATTTTCATTAAATCATGAATTTTCAAAAATTAAAGATTTTTTCTAATTTCCTGCAATTCATTAGGCGAAGAATTTTTTGGAAATTGATGAAGAATTCTTAGGTTATAAGTTGTAGGATTATAGAATAACATAAGCATTACAAATAACACGAGAATACATTTTCTTTTGGAGCATCGCTACTTTTTTCATCATTTTGACGTATTAAACTATTAAAAAATACATTATTACTATTATGTCCTTCTTTAAAGAAGTATTGTGTCGGCTTTAGGTTTTTGAAATGTTTTATAGCATAGTAACTTGATCGTAATCAGTGTTATTTATTACATGATATTATAAATTCATGTACAGATTAGGTTAGTATTAAGATCATTAATCTAAATATATTCAAGTATGGTACGGTACCATGTGGTTTAAAAAACTGCTATCTGAAATAATAAATAGCTGCATATCTAGGTACGCAAGGTAATGAACAATTTTTAATGCTCTCACAAATCTCATGGATGCAAACATCGCTGTAAGATATGAGCAGAGTGGGCTTTCCCACACGGTTCCTTTCATATTGACAGGTAGGCAGAGCCCTCGTTTTTAAAAAACAAACAGGTATGCTCAAGGGCATCCTGAGATATGAAGAACGAGGTCAGGTGTGCTGAGAGGTCTACAACGTTGGAAAACATTGGTCTATAAGATAATTTCGACAAATAAACGTTTACACACATGCCCGCTCATAATACAGATCGAGGCACCTAGAAACACAGAAACTGGGTTTACCTTGGAAACTACCAATATGTTTCACAAAAGGTGTATTGGGGAAACGTTTTAACGAATATACCTTTCATATAGAAATACCTAAACTATTTCAATCAGGTCATAAAAAGGCAGCTGGTGAGATGGCTGAGTAGCAACACACTTGTCTCTGAAGCACTCTGGCATCGAGTCGAGTCCTGAAGACGGCGGATACGAGTTCATAGCTGCGTCCATTACAACCACTGCCTGGAGAAGAATTCTAGTGGACTACTGCTCTCGGATCAGCAAGTTTTACATAATTTCTCTTATCAACACAAGGTGAATGTCAGAGAGGTACCCTAACAAACGTACCACGCGGCGCTTACAAGCACACTATTATCACAAAAGTCGGGAGAACAGTTGGGAGCTTAGAGTTTGCCCCGGCTGGGGGGAGGGGGTTCCACGCTGGGGAAGATATCTGGACGGGGAAACCCTGCAACTGATGCTGTTGGTTGGCTCCGGATATCTTGTTCTAGCGGGGAGAAATCACAGTGACCTCCCGGGATATAACATGCACCACGCTTACGGAACCGCCTGGGGGAGGGGGTTCCACGCTGGGGAAGATATCTGGACGGGGAAACCCTGCAACTGATGCTGTTGGTCGGCTCCGGATATCTTGTTCTAACGGGGAGAAATCACAGTGACCTCCCGGGATATAACATGCACCACGCTTACGGAACTAATGACCTATGTAATTTACAAGCGTGTAACCAGTAAATGCGTCAAAATAATGTCAATGGCATGTGCCCTGTTTGTTTGCGACCGCTGTCGACCAAGAGATACAGAGCTTGGAGTTCATGGCGCCCCTTGAAGCTCGCGTCCCACCGCAACTGCGGTCGCTGCGGTATCCTTAAGCCGCCGTGGTTGCAAGTCTGGGCCAAACTCCCCGTAGCTCATGCTACAAAGCATCTCTGAGTAAATCAGGAGATCACTGGCAATACGTTTATTTCTAAAAGGACACTATCTTGTTGTGAACCAACTTAAATGTTAAGCAAATTATTACATTTATAATGAAAAGTGGTCATAGTAGAATTATTTTATGGTGTATATAATACTTTTATCCATAATAGTTTATAATCATTTATTTCGTTCTCGGAAACATAAAAATCTTCGATATAACTGAGAGAATTAACAAAATTATTTTGTTTAAATTGACTCGGTAATTTCGCACTTAGTAAATCATTGTTTTAAAGTGAAGAGAAACTGAAACTTAAGTTCAACGGCCACGTCCTGTAGAGGACTTGACATCGTATAGATAACTGTGTATAGGCATGACAATTTCATATAGGCTTACTGCTCTTCCCACTTTCTTATTTAATTCTCAACAAACCGTATTTTCTACATCTACCCCTTCTGAAACAGGGGATTTTGAAATTTTGCCGAAGACTAGGGCAAAATCAAATCACTTCTCTGGAAACGTACATAGACTTGAAACAAGAAGCAATAATGAATCTTACTTATGCCATTATGTATTGCATCTCTTGCATTATGCCTTGGTAAACAATGTATTATTGCAAGACCTTTTATTGAAAAACAAACCGACTTCGTTTCCTGCACGAAGTATTAAATGGGGGGTTTAATCGTACGTTAATTTACAAATTCTGCAAGTTTCTTACTACCCTTGCTGCGAAATGTGGCTAGAAAAATAGAAGAAATAAGCCTTCGAAAATTAAATGGAAAGGATGTAATCTAGAAAATTAGTATTTCCTGGACGAAGAAACAAATAGAAGCCTCATTTTGAGAGAGCTAGAAGTCGAATTTGAAGGGTATAGATAGGGGCTGACAAGAGTTTGGGGGGAGGGGCAGTTTGCTCGCGTTTTATTTGCCCTTTATTAGACTAGAGTTGATCGCGCCCTAGCGCCCTTTGCGTGTGAGTGACAAATCATGTAGCGTGGGATTAACCCCAGATAAGCGCTGGACTGTCCGCTTGAGCAGCTCTGCCCTACGTCATCGTCCCTGAGTTACCTCAGTAAAACAGAGTAACGAGTTGGGATTACACTCTTTAGCGTAATCTACAAATCTGTTACATGGAATTCCATATCCATCAACGGAAAAGTAACTGTGTTTTGTGGCTGTGGAAGCCTATAAATCGTACAAAAAGTCTTCCTTAGCGCATTGCATATTCAATAGATTAAAAAATTTACTTCTCAGTCAAAATCAATAACATACACATATGTCAGTTTGCTCTTGACTCCTTTATAACCCTTCCACTTAATGAAATGAAATACTTTATTTGAGCATATTTGGTATATTTTAATCCTTCATTTATATCTTCTTGCTTTCACTTATATTCTAGTAATGAATGAAATAATATAACTACAAAATGATAGGATATTTATTCGTGAGAATTAACTTCATCTTCTATTGTCGCTGCCTATGTGGACTGTATTTGTTGGTGAGTTTCAAATTTTGAACCACGAAGTCGCTTACAACACTACAAGCTACTTTTTGAATCCTATATATGCCCCCCGGGAACAGACATGACTATGGTCTCATGTGTATTTCTCCAATGCTTGTATGATTGCCTGGCTGTGCGAGAAACGAGAATTAAATACTTTAAATTTACAGTGCACATTTTTCCAGTTCTTTTGCCTGCGACGAGTGTGACATGGGTCACGGAGGGCTTTCCGCTTTCCGAATACCGTCTCTCCCAGCCGGGTTTTCCGGCATAAACTCGGGATTAGTCGCCAGCGTGTTAATTCTCGTCACACTTAAGCCGCCGTTTGTTTGTTTGTTTGTTTGTTTGTTTGTTTGTTTGTGTTTTGTACCATCAGCGTCCACTTAAAGCCAGTATTTCCGCTGTCTCTGCAGTTGCTCTGAACGAGAGGTCCCTGAGATCGAGCTCCGGCGCTTGAGGATTTGCGACACTAAGCTAGGACGAATTCAGCCGCTGGGAATGAGAAATCCAGCGGCCGGCTGCTCTGATCGTTAGTTTTTTCCGTGGTTTCTTTTATCGATACCAAGCGAATACCGGAGCAGAATCAAACGGGCCACGGACGGCGCCTTTAGCGCAACTTCTTCCTTGTCCTGTCATGTAATGTATGTCATGTATGTCATGTATGTCATGTATGTCATGTATGTCATGTATGTCATGTATGTCATGTATGTCATGTATGTCATGTATGTCATGTATGTCATGTATGTCATGTATGTCATGTATGTCATGTATGTCATGTCATGTATGTCATGTCATGTCATGTCATGTCATGTCATTTCATGTCATTTCATGTCATGTCATGTCATGTCATTCATGTCATTCATGTCATTTCATGTCATTCATGTCATTCACGTCATTCACGTCATTCACGTCATTCACGTCATTCATGTCATTCATGTCATTCATGTCATTCATGTCATTCATGTCATTCATGTCATTCATGTCATTCATGTCATTCATGTCATTCATGTCATTCATGTCATGCCATTCATGTCATTCATGTCATGCCATTCATGTCATTCATGTCATGCCATTCATGTCATGTCATGTCATTCATGTCATGTCATGCCATTCATGTCATGTCATGTCATGTCATGTCATGTCATGTCATGTCATGTCATGTCATGTCTGTCATGTCATGTCCTGCTGTCCTGCCCTATCCTCTCCTCTCCGTACATGCACTACGCTTCAACTCACATGAGGAGACTTTCGAGCGGTGCCCCACTGAAGGGGATTTTTTTATTGATTTATTTGTTTATTTATCATATAGGACTATTAGGGGGAGGCTGCCCTTATGCAGTTGTTCCGCACCTTTGTTTTGACCCAGGCTCCCTTCGAAACCTACCCCCGACGCAGGTCTGGGGGCCTTTCTCGAGCAGGCGCACCTCGCGGGCGGTCCCCTAATGCGCCTGCGATTTGACTCTCTCTTTCTCCGCCAGAAGCCGGGCTCAGTGAACTATATCCGAACTTTCTGGTTGGGAGAAAGTGAGATCTCGTAAGGGCGGGATGTTGTGGGAAGGATTTAATTTTGCCGTGCCTCCGCCAGGGTACTTTTACATGCCACAAGCGTGACATGGCTACTGCGGATTTTCACTGGGATGATACCTGGAAAGGGAAGCTCCCCGTAAGTCGTTGTTCGACACTGGATCTCACTATCCAGTAGGGGTGGAAAACCGCAATTTCGTGACATAAACACTCTCACTACATTGATTTGGCTATTGACCACAGCGACTGTGTCCGGAAATATCAACCAGTGCCAGTTTTTTGCAAGTTGTTTGCATTCTCATCGCCCAGCGGTCGCTCCGCATTGTAAATTGAATGATTTTGTAAGATTTGAAAAGCATCGCGCGACGTCGGGCAGGGTCGGGCGTCCGCGGTCGGGAATTGGCCGACTGACCCGTCGAGTTCCATTCGCGACCGAAGGGATCAATGTGTTAAACTGAAAAAGTGGGGTGACGTCACGGGTATGTTTCTTTTATGTAACCCTCGGAAGGGGAGAACTGCGAACTACGTCAAGATCGTAAAACAGTTTCCCGCAGTTTTCAAGCAAAATGGCTTTTTTTCTTGTCGAATTCTGAATGGCTTCGTAACGCCATCAAACTTTAGCGAAAGAAAATATTGTCGAAGCGATGGATAAAGCTAACAGAAATCAGGTGAGAGAGATCTTTGCACGGGTTTGCGATTGTTTCTTGATTATTGAAATTATACTTCGTCTTGAGTTACTACATTTAGTTGAGTTCATTTCAGCCAATGTTTTAAAATGAAAATGAAATAGAATTTTAAAAAGGAGATGTAGTACTTCTAAACATTCTATTGGGTGCAGTAATTCTCCTTTGTGACAAATCCTTTCCATGAAGACTCTAATGAAAGCTAATGAAAGAGGAAAGATCCACAAAATTGAGAAATGTCATTTATCAATTCTGATCCATCCTTTCCCCCATCATTCTCTTTGAAATGGCCACCGAAAACCCTTTGATTCGGATTTCCCATCACCACACCTACTTTATTAGCGTCGAAACCAACAATTTCGCGGAACAATGAATGTAGAAAATTTATTTCCGTGAAATAAATGGGGCCTTTTCAACATTTGGTCAACATTACCCCGACTTGCGTAACCTGTTCTCCTTTGCCGATGATCTCTTTGCCAAGGTCTCTGTGAATAGTAACGCAGTGTCATGACAAGATGATAGGTCAGACTGTAAAAGAGATCGTATCTTAAAAAGTGTTTGTTGCCCTTACCTGAAATAACTCATCTGTTAGACATTATGACATGGTAAACAATAAACGAGTTATAACAGATTCAAAACATTGTAATAAAATGCACTTTTTGTAGGCTTAAATATTCGTCACAAGATATTAAATAAAACATTTTACTCTAGAATATTTTGTAAAATAACCAAGATTAAAGATAAATATTCTTAAAATAATGAATGTTATTTTTAAAAACCGCAGAACCGTCAAAAGTGCGTAGTTCCCAAGCAAATAATACCCCAGAAATTAAATATAGTTCTAATATTATGAACTTAAACACAAAGTTGCTTCATTCTACATAAAATTTTATTATCGTAGATAATGAAAATATCCCGTTTTTGTGCAACACGTGTTGCTGATTTCCATCTCTATTTGTAAATATTTCTTTAAAAAGATAAATTTACAAAATATTAACTAGCAGGAACAGTAAATTCTTAAATTTCAAACTCCTTGAATATGCGAATCCAACCAGCAGTTTTTAATATCTCAAGTGTGTATTTTAGCGTATTACAATATCTGTATCGAGAACTTTTAACTCCCAGTTTGCACAAGTACTTAGATACAATTTGTAATGTAGTGCAGGGAAAGTAATATACAGTATGTCCAGAAACTCCCGTTACAAAAAATACCCCTGATTCTATGACGACTTTCATAAAGAATGGCCGATAGAGTTTTTTGGGGCGAAAATTGTCCTCAAAAAAATTGAGTTTCAATATTACTTGCGGGCGCGAAATTCAAATAGACTGCCGCGTCACAGCAGACACCGGCGCGACGCGGCGTCTGCGAACGGGCCTAGCGCAGCGTCGCTTCTCTGCGTTTCTGGTGAACGTTTGAGTGAGACTAACATTGCTTGCCGGCCGCTAGAGTACTTTAAAAGCAGCACGTGTTTCATGGTTAGTTGGTTGGTTGTTAGAGATTCCGGGCACGTCAACTACCGAGGTCATTAGTCCCGAAGGTGTAGTGCATGTTTTCCCACTGGAGGTAGCGGTGATCTTCCCCAGCTGGATGGGCAGATCCGGTGCCGATCTACCGTCAGCTAGCGGTATATTCCTCATCCAGGACTCTCCCACCAGCGGGGTACCGCCCCAGCCGGGACAAGCTCTAGGTTCCCGACCGGTCTCCCAGCATGTGTTAGTACATGTACTTCATTAACATGCATATTATTGTAAGTGGGTGTAAGGGGTGAGGATAGGATAAAGAAGAGGAATGAAAGATCGTGCGCGGTCCGTGGCCCGTTTGTTAGGGTACTGCTCCGGCATTCGCCTAGTGTTGATCGGAGAAACCACGGAAAACAACCGATCAGAGCAAACGGCCAATAGAATTCTCCTCCAGATCGCGACTGAATTCAACCTAGCTAACAAGCTAGTGTCTAAAATCCCGCCGCCGTCAAGACTCGAACCTAGTACCTCCCGGTCGAAGGTACTGCAGTGACATCAGTTGATGCTCTGAGCCACCTCTCCTAGTAAGTGTTTTTATGTGTAAGTTTTTAAGTGTATAAGTACGTGTTTTTCAATAAGTAAGTAATTTAATCTATTAAATCTACAAAAAAATGCCTTTTTGTATGTTATAAGAAAGGTATTTAGCGGCGTAACAATGATCGCCGAACGTGAATCAAGCCTTTTGGAAATTTAAAAAAATCTTAGAATGCTCGAATAACGTTTTGCATATGTTCATTGTGGACTTAAGTCTTGCCTTTTAGAAAGTCACATACGATAAATGATAGTGCCTCTAAATATTTCGATTATAATTTTCGGGGCTCATCCCCTATTTGTGTCAGCATCAGAAAACCTGCCCCCGTCGAGTGCGTAGCTAGGCCTCTTCATCGGGGCTAAACGCCACGCCCCCTCTCGGGAGGGGGAGGGGCGCTGACGCAGGCGACGGGAGCCCGTAACTCCCGATCTGCAGATAAAGCACGATGCGCTCTCGTACAATGGAAATAACTCGCCGCCCGCCCGCCATCGCCCGCCATCGCCCGCCATCGCCCGCCATCGCCCGCCCGCCATCACCCGCCCGCCCGCCATCGCCCGCCCGCCATCGCCCGCCATCACCCGCCATCACCCGCCATCACCCGCCATCGCCCGCCATCGCCCGCCCGCCCGCCATCGCCCGCCATCGCCCGCCCGCCCGCCATCGCCCACCATTGCCCGCCCGCCCGCCATTGCCCGCCCGCCTTCCCGTCCGCCCGCCCGCCCGCCATCGCTCGACCGCATCACTCGCCATCGACCGCCATCGCCCGCCACCGCCATCGCCTGACCGCTCATCGCCCGACCGCCATCGCCCGACCGCCATCGCCCGACCGCCATCGCCATCGCCCGCCTCGCCCGACCATCGCCCGCGCCATCGCCGCCATCGCCCGCCCGCCCGCCATCGCCCGACCGCCATCGCCCGCCACCGCCATTGCTCGCTCGCCCGCCCACCATCACTCGCCCGCCAGCCCGCCATCGCCATCGCCCGCTCGCCCGCCCGCTCGCTCGTCCGCTCGCTCGCTTCCCGCTCACTCGCCCGCCCGCTCGCTCGCCGTATCGCCCCGGGCCTGGCCTCGTCTCTTTTCGCCTCGCCTCCCTCGCTCGGATCGGGGGGCCTTATCGCGACCTGAAGAGCGCTTGTGCGCAATTCATTAAGAGCTTCTTCGTCCCACTGGAGGCGCTGCCACTGTCACTTGCGTCATTTGGGAGTTTGTAGATCTTTTTTCTGATTGTGGTATCTCCGGGAATGTAAACGCGAGTGAATCAGAGGAGCGAAATTTATCTCTCGGGATTCCAAGTTCATCTCACTAAATAAATCTTACCGGAATAAACACATGATGGTGCTGGGGTTGATGTGTCGTTACTCGTTTCTAAATGTAGACAGTCGGGGGGTTCTCGTTGCCTTCTATTAGTACGATGGGTGTTTTCGAGCAAATAATGATATTTGAATTATTAAAATGGGATGTTCAAATAAAGTGAGAAGTGATATTAGAAGCCAAGTGCGCTGAATAAACTTAAAAGTGAAAATACCCTTGCATTACGCGGAAGTTTAACTCACGTCCATAGGCTTCACGCAATAAAACATGAGCCTAGCGTCTGCACAACGGAGGGCAGCAACGAGACCCAACACATTTTTGTTTCAGGTTTCGTTCTATTGCTTTTCGAGGTTTTTTTTTTTTTCTTCAAAGAAGTCCGCAATGGGATGATGGACTGACTATCTTGTGTTTGCGGGCTATTCAACTGTCACGGACGCTAGTTACGTAAGTGTAGTGTATGTTATATCCCAGGAGGTGACGGTGTTTCTCCCCCGCTGACACGTGAGGTCCGCCGATCGGAATTTCCCTGTCATCGGGGGTTCGTGTCCCCCCCCCCAGGGGTCGTGGTGATTTGAAAGGGGATAGCGAAATTCGCCTGCAACTTTACATGTAAACAATAATGAAGTCATTTTAAATTATTTATTAGAGAAATTTTACTTACATTTACAAGTACACATGTAAAGAAAAATTATTGAGATGGTTGCATTTGTTTATCATTTAAATGTTTCTCCTTGCGCGCTTCTATGTCAGAAACAAAGTTTTAATGACAATGGTGTCATTGAAACCTATTTAGGTCCATGGGTGTCCATCTAGCTTCCTAGAAATTGGTTAGAAATACGTCGCTGAATTATCGCGAGCTTCTGGACCTTCAGTTGTACGCTAAACATTGTTTCTATTTCTGTGTAGAATTTACCGTAAAATATACACTATACCGGGAGTCATAAAATACTCTTTATATTTTTTTTTACATTTTGAGGGTCGGGGAACTAGAAAAAATTGTAAACGTTGGTGAAATACACATAATTCAACATTTGAGCTGGTATTAATTGGGAAAGCCCTATTAAAGCTGCGAGTCGTTAAAATACTCTTCCGAACAGCGGCTGAATTCGACCTTGCTCTCTAGGTAGTTCAAAAATTCGGGACTGGCGCTTCATGAACACCCAGTCAGAGACGCTGCGACGACCACTGTCGCTACACTGAGCCACCTATGTTGGTAGAGTGGTTTGATTTACAATGAAATTTGACTCATCCTGTAAATTATCTAATGAAACTCTCGTTATCTTAAGAATGAGGGATTCTAAGCCAGTGAGCTTGTGCGTAATTCATTAGAGTTTCGACCTGTAAGTGTCTCATTTGCGTCATTCATGATCTCTAGATTGCAGTATCAATAATAAATACTTCTCTGAACCGGAGAAACAAAACTATCAGAAGATAACTGATTTTATGTAACTGTGTATAATTGTATAGATAAATATCATCGCGTAAATTTAACTACTTCTTCCTGGTTTCGTTCACTCTACATTTCAATTGATTTGCCTAATTTCTTAGATTTGAATTACAGTTTGTGACTAAGTAGTCAATACACACGTGTAGTGTGTCATACAATTAAAATTTAATACTTCTTTACTAAGCACTAGGTTCCGACTGAACAATGAATTTCTGAATTAGTTATTTCATTATCAAAGTTCTATCGAACAAATGATGATGACAGGAAGATTTCTTGAATTTTCCCCAAATTCCTTGGAATATCACGAAACCATAGACACTACGCACAGTGCCGGAGTCCGCACAGTTTCCTTGCAATTCCTGTGCTCATTGGAAATTAGTAATATACATGCTTTTGAATTGTTTTCGAGTTCCTAGTAATAAAACAAAGCTGGAGACACTTCTCACATGGCCGAAAACCGCAGTTTTGGAAAATTTGTATAGTAAATGAGATAATGTTTAGAGCATAAAGTTTTCTCGTTGTGTTTGTTTAGTGGATGTGAAGGACGTCAAAATATGAAAACATTGGCGAGTTTTGGGGAAACATCAGTGGAGAGGAACATTTCTACAGTTTCGTTCTTCAGAAAGAAATAGGAATATCTCAACAGCTATCGGTATCTCCCTCATTCTTGATGTGTTCAAAATATATTTTATGCAAAATGCAATAAATTTAGAGTTTTGTTCCTTTTTATACAAAAAAACTTAAAATTTTTCTGAGTTCATAAGATTTTAACATTTTTTTATGCAATTGCCACTGTGTTTAAATAACCCTACCCAATTACATTATGAAAACCATAATTATTTTCTCAGCGTGAACAAAACTTAACGCAAAGATATTCTTTTATGACCTGTATGTAACCTTTTTTTAAAGGAAGAAATCTTAGAAGTGAATAAGATACTTTTATTTCTAATTTACAACATTTTACATAATATAATTAAACTTGCATTAGAACGAAACTTCTTAAAATCCAAATTGTTAAGAGGAGAAAAATATCGTATTTTTCCTGACACAAAAAGTCGTTTGGTTCCTCGTATGTAACTTTTCCGCTCCGAATCATTGCCTACATGAAACAATAAAATCTGCATACTTCACACACACACACACACACACACACACACACACACACACACACTTAAGGTGTTATATTGCATTGTAAAATGTCTATTTGGAGAAAAACATACCTGTAACCCTTACATTTGATTCCATTACAAGATATTACAAGATGTGTGTTTATTAAAAGCGAACTGTATACACATTAGGACCCTCGAGCCAACTAATCTCATTCTGCAAGTGCACTTGCGTGCAGAAAGCGATAAATGTAATTATGCAGCTCAGGTGCAGTGAGACAAGAGTTCAGGCAGAAAGCAAATACACTCGAAAAGATTAGCAGACTCTGTACCGCTCGTGTAGTTTGAACAGGCGCTGCCTAGACTCTGTTGAAGTCTGACGGAAAAAAGAAAAGGTAGCAGAGGCCAAGAGATAATGTTTTATTTACTTTTTCGTTTAGTAAATTAACTCATAACTTCCATGAAAAATAGTTAATTATTGCTATATTAATTGCACTGTGCAATTAAAACTTCACAACTGCTAATCAGAATTCAGAAAAAAAGATAAAAAGGCCTTAATTCCTTTTCTGCAAGGGGACCTATTTCATCTTCTAATAAATGTTCCATGATAAATTTAATTGGAAATGTTTAACAAGGACCGGATTAAAACGAACTGAAAAATGCATCCGTCTAAACAGAACAAGCGTTGTGTATATTGATCGAAATATGTGAAATTTCAACATTTTTATTGTGTCAAATTTGTATTTAACAATTGGTGCACATGCAAAATATTAAAAATCAATAACAATTGTGTATCTAATAGTGTATTACCTTTGTATAATCTTTAAGAGTGCATTATTTTTAAAATAGTCTAAAATAACAATCACAATAGCTCATCATTGTAATAATCATTATCCTCACCATGTACAAAACAAACTTTTTCAACTATTATCATTCTCGTTGTTGTAGTCTGTGAAGTTTCTTTGCAGGTAACTATTTTTCCTTCAATTATCCTTTTCATTCAATTGGGATTATCTTCTAAAATGTATTCCACTATGAAGGAATCAGTTTACGTTTATTTTAAAATATAAAATTGATTGAATTATTTTTTTAATAATACAACTCATTACGTATCTCGTTACCCACAGTATTGTTCTTTACGTTACGCTAAATCCCAAAGGTTTGATTGTTTTTTAAATGTGCAATCGGCTACACATTGAAACACCAAGAACAGTACACATACGTCAGAAGTGGAAAACATACTTGAACACGTGGCTCGGCAGCGGATTTGAGCGTCATCCCGTTAAAAGCGTTTAACTGAGCAGAATAGCGGCGCGAGGAGCGGGCGGGTCTTCACCAAACACATTGGGCCTCGGGGTGTCGGAAGGAGGCGGGGCGGGGCGGGGTGGGGCGGGGCAGGTCCCGGGCGAGCGTGCGTGCGTGCGATCGGCAGATAAGCGGCCCACTTATCTCTGATGCAATTGCAAACAATTACTCGGTGACACTTCATGAGGCGATGAGGGCGATAAAGGGATTGACAACCCGCACAATGGCCGCTGACGTCAATGGGCAGCGGCGCGGCGCGGCGCGGCGCGCGCGGAGCAGGCGCGGCGCGGCGGATGTGCGAGGAAGCTCCGGCGGTGGACGTGGGCGGAAGTGCGATTCACGGGGGCCGCAGACGTAGGGAAACTTGAAAACTAAACAAAGAACGCCACGTCACCTACCTTACGAATTCCCAAAGCGCGCAGATATTGAAAGAGAACCGCGCCGCCTTGTCATGTGAGAGATGTCTACGGTTACATCCGAAACCCCAGGATATCTAAAACAAACGATAATGACATAGTTTACATTTTAACTGAAAATGCAAATATTTGGTTGTTATTCCGGTTATTCTCATACTGAGCGTACCGACATAATGCTCATACTCAGTACACCACTGCTTACGACACACCTGATATCGGGTGACAGCAGGGCTCCAAGGATGTGAGTAGTTAAGAAATCAGTGAAATAGTTTTCACTATCCATTAAATATTATTCCTATTAATGTGATGCGTTTATTTTTTTCGTACGCAAAGAACTGTTGTAACTTGCAGACCACGCATATTTAATAATATAAATAAAAATATTATAATTTAATATATTCATGTTCATTATTATTATTATTATTATTATTATTATTATTATTATTATTATTATTATTATTATTATTATTATTATAAAACTTTTCACTGAGAGCGATAACATCCTTGTATATTATTCGATTGATTGATTGATTTTTTCGTATTTCCGGGCGCGTCAACTACTTCGGTCATGAGTCCCGTTAGTGTAGGGCATGTTTTTTCTCGGGAGATGGCGGTGATCTTCCCCCGCTGGATGGCGAGATCCGGCGCCGACCTACCGACGGCTAGTGGGGCTTCCCCCTAACCTGGACTCTCCCACAAGCGGCGCACCGCCCCAGCCGGGACAAGCTCTAAGCTCCCGACCGGTCTTCCGAAATATGTGATAGTGTAGTGCTTGTTAGTGTAAGTGTGTGTGTAAGAGGAGAGGATAGGACAAGGAAGAGGAAGGACATATCGCGCGTGGTCCGTGGCCCGTGTGGTAGGGTACTGCTCCGGCATTCGCCTCGGGTTGATCGGAGAAACCACGGAAAACTACTATATTATTCGACTAACCTGCGTATGTCCGTCCGCCCGCCATTCAGTGTTAGACCACTTCCTTTCCGAGACACATGAAGAGTCATGAGACGCTTCTCTGTCTCTTCCTGGGGAACTGATGATTGTTTTGACAATCTGGCTAGAAGGCTTTGCAATTTTTTTCAAAAAAGAATTTCCAATAACATTTTTTAAAATTTGTTTTCGTTTTTGCGTTTGTTAGTGCTATGATCTAGCGGTGGTCGCACGATCCACGTACCCCAATGCCTGGCTGACAGGTGATGACACGTCGCTGGATTCTGTAGCGCTCAAAAGCCACAGTTTACAGTAAGCAGAACACGGTTTGCATCAATGGGTAGGGAAAAGTTCTATTTATTTATTTATTTATTTACTTTTTATTTATTTATTTTGCGTCAAAAACAGTTAAAACTGTGTATGACGTGCTATGGGGAGAAGTGAATTCTGTGCGCATTTTCAAAATTCTGTGATTCCTACACTGTCATATACTACTTGAATTTTGAATGAAAAAAACCGCTCCGATGTAATAAAATATATTTTCAAGCATAAATAAGCAATAAATTTTGGGCTCTTATCCATGATGTCCTTCGTCAAGGAATAATACTTCCTGCCACGACAATCTGTCCATAGTCAGTGTTTGCACCGCTTATGATATCTTAAAGAATGGAACTGTATGTTCTAGAATAAGAGCTTGCAGATGTACAACAATTTTTTAATAAGCCACTTGATGATAAATTG